>JASCZW010000858.1:0-298823 GCA_034211315.2 Aedes japonicus | reverse complement strand
TAGCGATAAACAGAGAAGGGTTTCCTTGCTTATACAGCTCAATCACCACAATTCGTAATGGATTTGGCTTCAACTTCAACTTTGTGCTTTTTTGTATTGAACCGAGGTAAAATACGCCACAGGTATGCTCATTCCAGCATCTGTCATATCCGAACTACACATAGAGAGAAAAAACACGGATAAAATTGCCTCACACTGTACTTCTTTGTTCTAACAAATTTGGATCTTTTAACGTCAATCTCCAAAATATAAAACTTCCTTTAAGTTGGTTCAATATAATGTATGACAATTTTTTTTTGCTAAGGGAGGAATTACTTATTTGTTGATATCTTCAAATTTTCCCCAAATGTCTTCACACAAGAACGCAACCATTTATTGACCAACTTAAGATCTTTTTGGGCCATTTTTAACAAAAAATATGTCAATGTACAGTGTGTTGAGCAGACTATTCAAAACAATAGCACAGACAAACAGACATAGCACTCGCCACTTCGTCATCGATCACGCATTAATGGTCAACTAAGAAACATCCAAATGTTTCTTAGTTGCTAGTATCACCACTAGTGGTGCGCATAGTCGATTCCCATAAATTTGACAGCTTCAGATATTCTGTCAAAATAACACAGCAAATCAAAACAAAACAAAGCGAAAGAGTGTATTGCAAGGTGCAGGCAGTAAGGTGTATTTCGGATCAAGGGGCTCTACAACAGTGAACAAATTTCAAATTGCTAGTTTCATATGTGAATGATGATTGTACCCTTCAAGCTTTAGCGGCTTTCTGGATGCTGCGTTTGGTAGAGTTGCGCTAGTTTGTTGTTCATTTTTCTCGTCCAAACGCCGTTTTTACATACACCGCCAAAGATGGTCCTAGCACACGTCGTTGGAAAACTCAAAGTGCTCGCAGGTTCTACTCGAACATTGACCACTTTTCTTCATTGTCCAATATATTTCTGCTAGTGGATCAAAGCCTTCGAGGGCTGCGTTTAGTTTCACGTTTCTTGAGAACGAAACAGCTGTTCTATTTCTTCGCACTCCAACTCTTCCAGGTGGCGCTTTTTATCCCAGTGAAGATGAGTTTGCTGTCTTCGCTTTTGTTAGTATCGCTCCACATTTTGACGGGTTCCTTCCCTGAGCATTATCGAATTATTCTCTTTAAAATCGTCCGAGACTACTCGTCAAACCAGTCGTGCCGTCGATTTCTATCCACAAACCCAATGACACTTTCTGCTGCTTTGACACTCCCCCAACCGCCCTCAAGAGGGGCTTCGATCATCTGTCTCACCACATCGCTACTTCTAAGCTTTGCGCGTAATCAGGTGTGACTTCGGGTAGCTTCAGTCGCTCCAGATTGCACCGTGATTACAAAGGAAAGTCTGTGGGGCAGTTTGACCATAACCAAGTAGTGGTCCGAATCGATGTTTGCGCAGCGATAGGACGTCGGTAGTATCCGGAGAAGTGCCTTCTATCAATTAAAACGCAGTCAATTTGTAATTCGGTCTGTTATGGTGATCTCCAGGTGTACCGATATGGAAGGCTGTGCTGGCAGTAGGTGCTACGAATGACCATATTCTTAAAGGCGGTGAAAACGAAGAGTCTGACGCCATTTCGTTCCTATACTGGAGTGCAATGAACTTCCCTAAAACTGGTCTGAATTCCCCTCCTGACCGACCTGAGCATTGCGACCTCCGATAATGATGTTGACGTCATGGCTTGGGAAGCTGTCGTATTCGCATTCCAGCTGCGTGTAAAGGCGTCCTTATCGTCATCTTCACTTCCAAGTTGAGAGCTGTGCACGATGTTCAAACTAACATTTAATTCTCACATTTCACATTCTGTTTTCGATTTACCCAATCATGCACTTTTGCATTTCGTCCATCACGATAAAAGCTGTTCGAAGCTCATGTGTATTTCTGCATCTCTGGTAGATGGCTTAACCATACCTATGCGTATGTACCTTTGATCCTTTCCAGCAAGCCTCCTGCAGCGCTACAATGTTGAACTTGCAAACCCTCAATAAGTCAGGGCTGGTTTGCCAGGCCTGCTCCAACACCTGTCTTGCATGAGGACCATTAGAGGACCATGAAGCACTGTTGAAGATGTAACTTTAAAATGTATGGCAAAACTAACTTGAGCTTTCATTAAATAGAAAATAAATAAATTTGTTCATCATAATCATCTTTGATGAGGATGAGTGAGAATTCATGTGAGTGAAGTATATGGTCATAAGAATGAGAAGTTTGCATGAATTTCCATTTTCAATGTATTTCTTTTTTTTCGCATATATTGTTGGAAAAACTTACAAGGCATTATTCAGACTACAGAGTTATAACATGTTTAACGTTGTTTTACGTTTCGCTTTGAGAAGGTTGCCTTGGAGAGACCCGTTTCGTATGCCGAGTTACGAGGGTCGTTGTCGGTTGATCGATCTTGCACCGCTTCGGTTTTGTCGTGACACATCCAGGGCTCTCTTTGTTGCCGACATTTTACAAGGCCGAATCGATTGCAGCGCCATACTGGAGCAGATTAATATCAACGTTCAACCAAGGGCATTGCGCAATAGTGTAATGCTGAGGATGCCAATGCGCCGAAACAAGTATAGCATGAACGGTGCGATGGGAGGACTGCAGCGTGTTTTTAATAGAGTCTCGACCATTTTCGACTACCATGTCCCTCGGCAAACTCTGCGCAGACGCTTCACGTCATTTTTTTCTGAATTGTAGACCGTTATGAACAAGTGTGTAGACCGTTATGAACAAGTGTGCCACCATTG
The DNA here is from genome assembly GCA_034211315.2 of Aedes japonicus. Classification (NCBI taxonomy): domain Eukaryota; kingdom Metazoa; phylum Arthropoda; class Insecta; order Diptera; family Culicidae; genus Aedes; species Aedes japonicus. The sequence continues at coordinate 296,053 of JASCZW010000858.1, read as the reverse complement.
GGGCTTTATTAAGCCTGTTGATGACGACTAAACTAAATAAATAAATAAATCACGACAGCCTTGTATTATGTTACAATGCTCTAGTATGAACCATGCATTAATGAAAAACGACATTTTCGTATCGATTCCACAATATGGGCTCTAGTCTATTAAATATTGATGGGGCGATATCTATCGGTTTGAATGTTGGAAAGAGCTATTTCATTTTACCCCATGACTTATGATTACACATTCGTTCCGTTTCCTTTTCACAGATGGCGTTCTGGTCAACATTGAGTGCAAAGCCTGGGCACGCAACATCCATCACGACCGAGCTGACCGAAGAGGGTCCGTCCATTTCGAGCTGATGGTTGACTAAGAAACGCGGCCATCATCCCTAGTAGCAGCTGGCAAGAGTAAAGCAGGTCGAAGAAGATGAGTCTAGGTGCAGGCGAGAGAAGAACTACGGCAACAACAACCATAAGAAGAAAAAGAAGAGTAAGAGACACGAGAAAAACCGAACAACAACATTCTGCAAACAACAACAGCAGTAGTGAACATACATACCAAAATAGACAGAAACCCAAAATCAACAAAACAAATGTTAGAAGAGATGAAGGTCAGTGTGTTTGAAAAAAAAACAATTAAGTATCGATAAGAAAAACATGAACAAATGAAAGGACAAGGAGAGTTGCTGCATTTGAAAATGGTTGAACATCAGGAACGATATGAAAAATGCAAACTATTAACAACAAATTTAGGTGCGATCTTTAATTAATTTAAAATATAATTAACAAAAACAACAAGCTAGAGGTTAATTATAAAATAAAATACATGCGCGAAACATCATCTCGTTTAGGAATAAAAAATAAATGATAAACCAACCAAACCATGTACAGCTCTTAGAGGGTGTATTCATACAGAAATCGCGAACATAACTGAAGATCCAACATATAATTGAACAAATTGAAAGTGAAGTGGTTAGCCGAGTAAAACGCGATAGCCAAGAGCGGTTTGAGGGGTGATGTCTGTTATTTGGAAACTGGACTGATATGAAAGCAAACATTGGGCAAACAAGAAAAACGAAAAGATATGAACAGAAAGGTAACAAAACAGAAGTAGACGGATTCTTCTAAATAAGGCTAAAGGAAGTGGCACACATTTCGAGGTGATTATTCTAGAAGCAATTCGGAAACACTGAATCAGTTTGTTTTCGAATTTCGAACTGTGTACAAAGAGGACATTTAATATGAAAATAACTTTTGTTTGGATATAAGACACAAGTCTAGCGCGATAAAATGTTGTTTATTTTTCTTTTTTCTTTTCTTTTTTTTGTACGAATCAATTTTACCTGAAACAATGTGAAGCTTTTTATAGAGGTTTAACAAAATTGCACTGTGGAACACACATACTTAAGAGGTGTCGATATATTTGTGGTTTGATTGAAATCAAAAGCCAATCTTGTTCCGTTTACTCGAATTTAAAGTTTAATGCGTTGACATAAGTGGATTAATTAAAAACGAATGAAAACGAGGGTGTTGAAGATTACAGAAATCACAAATAATTCTGCGTGAAAAATCACAAAAAAAAATCCGAGATATAAGCAAAACAGTTAGGAGTAATTGATCGTACGGAAGAGTATTTGCTCTCAGAAAACATTTAAAAAAAATAGTCAAAGCAAAACATCTGGACGAGAAACACGTCGACGGGCCTCTTTCTATTCTTACATTCACTGCCCAACAAAAGAAATAATAAAATTAAAATTAAAAAATCATGAATTGCCCAAGTAAAGACAAGTTTACGATCATTCTAAGCAGATACACACACACTCACAGTTAAGCGACATCAATACAAAAAAGAGCAAATTCATGCAGAAAGTATAATTTGATGTAATTAATAGCTGAATAAAGAAGAAAAATCCGAAACATAAACCGTACACAATTAAATTTGATAATGTAATTAGGGATTTTGTCATTTAACAAATGAAAATAATAAAACTTCAAAAAAATGACGAGGGAAGACGTGCTAATGGGATAGTTCCGATCTGGCTACGGCTCTGCTGGAACGGCCCAAACGCAGCCTTCGAAAGTGAGTCTACTTTTGTTTCCAGTTTCACACCGGGAAAATCACGGCACTAAATTTATACACACCATTATATGGTGCCCCGGAGAAGCCGAACAAAAACAGTAGACAGAACAGAACAATATCGATTCTCGGAAACAAAAGTACTGCAGTTGCAAATAATAACAGTAAAGGAAAATGTTGTTGAAAGTATTATTAATAATTATTATTGGGGAAAGTTGATAGAAAAACTGATAAAATCAAACACAAAAAATTGAGTCTCTTATAAATAAAACAGTCACCTAGCAACAATGAACAGGTCAACAAAAAGTGACGGAAAACCAGCAGCGAATATGCAAAGCAAGCTATTATTGAATGTTACTGTTAGTGCGCTTTAGAAATTTCAATGTGCTAATTTATTTTCCGTTGGAATATTTAGTTCAGTGTACATGCATTATTTTCTTTCCCTTGTTGTCGTCCATTCAGATGTGTTGTTATTTATTTTTTAGTGGTATATATTATTTATTTAGAACTTCCAATCTCAAGTATTTTGTTCAATTTTAATTTCAAACAGATCAGTTATCGATTGCGCACTGTGTTCATATAATGAAATCATGATGGAAACCAAGTTAATGAAGTTGATGAAACTGTTTAAGTAAAGATAGATTATTTGTAACAGATGATTAAAGTAGTATAAATAAGGTGCATTCACACCATAACGTGGGAAAAGCAAATGAATGCCATGCTGTAGAAGCATTCATGCCTTTTTCAAGCTTTGACGTTAGTAGTTTTATATACATTTAGTTAACGTTATTAGAAGAAAAGAAATCTCATTGAATTAAAGCAAATCCAAGTGAACTTTTATTTAAGCCGTGTTTAGTTGTTTGAACTATGTTAAGAAAGCTACCCAAGCAAAACCGCTATAATTACTACAGGAGGTATGTAAAATTGATTGTGGATAGAATTTTAGATTTTTCTTTCCTGATAGGTATTTTGATAATTACCATCTGAAGTGAAACGAACGAGTTGACGTAGCTGTAAGCCGAAATGCAACAAGCGTATACAAAAATACCAACATCAACTCGAATGCAGTAACACTAATTGTAAGATTTAAAACTATCGCAGGCAAAGATACATATAGTTAAGCTCCCGTGACGAATATAGACAAAAAAAAGCAACTGCTGTTAAAACTTATTAAAAGAAATAAAAAAAAAATAATGCAAATGAATCAGATAGAATCAACACACTTTCTAGTTTGACTGTCAGACCGCAGGGTAGTGTCGCTTTCAAGCAAACCACAACATGCGAAGAATAAAAAGGCATTTAATGGGGTTCTCAACACGAATAAACAATAGTTTCATTCACTTACAACAACAACAAAAGAACTATTCAAACACCCACCACCTACACGATTACAGCTAAACGTAAAATAAATAATGGAAGTTATGAATACAAAGTAATAAAAATGAACAAAAAATAACAACAATGTAAATCAACTATATCTTTTTAATGAATGATTATTGAAATAAAACCGAGAAATCTGTAGAGACGACCTGTTAGTTTGATTGACACGCTTTTATATTTTTTTGTTCTTTGGGTTTTTAGTGGAATCTTCCATGGACAGCCGTTTTTATTTTCTACAAAATTCTTATGTTGATTCTCGCATTGTTTACTTTTCAAACATAGTCTCGGCGCATGACGTACATTTCAGTCCACCTACCTCTTCAATAAAAACAGTAAAGGCTGACTAAAAGTAAATTGGTACGCACCAAAGTGATCCCATAAGTTTAAAAAGTTTGTTAATGGTTGCTTTACAGTACTTTTATTAGACCTTCAAAGTTACAACATTAGATGGTTACATTTCTCCAGTTACAGTCCGCTGACACCTTTCCGCACTCAGGTTTTGTAGATTTTGAGCCCTCGAAAAACTGTTGTTTTCGGAATGTTTAGCACTTTAGCCACTCCGAATTTTCCAGGCGTTTGTGCACAACATTTTTTCTTCTTTCGAGTTCCATCTGACGTTACTTCTGAACGCGATCGGCCGATCTTCTGATTCAAACTGTTGGTCCATATTCAGCACCAGTTGTTCTAGAAGTGTAAACAAACCACTGTCAAATATTTTCGATTCCCAACACTAGAGGCGTGCTAGCGTCGCTCTGGGTGTACCAAGTTACTTTTAGTCAGCCTTTAGTGGATATAGAAAGAAAGACGCATCGAAACATTTGTTGCTTGCTTCTTACAGAAACATGAATATCAATGCGAGGAAAACCATGGACTATGACAGTGATTGACCCAGTATGGTTCAACATTAGAGCAAAGGAAACAGCAGCGCCATTCTTCCTCTGTGGATTATTATGTCTATTGACGCATCATATATTTAAATTTCTGTTTAAGTTCACACTTCTGAATTTTGTAAACATCTTTGCTTACATTTATGCATACACGCGTAATCATCATAGCTGTCAAGTGAATTTTGGCACACAATGGACCACTATCAAACTGACATTTCTTGTATGATGCGCTTATTGCGAAAGAAGATATATGCCGGTTTGAGAGACATCGCACAATTTTACAACAACTTAGCAAAACAAAGCTGGTAAAAACTCTAATCTTCATATAATAGTTTGTTTTTTTTTTTCAAAATGTTTACACATAAACAAGAACCAAAATATGGTCGAACAGATACCATTTATCACTAGCGATGATATTTTCTGTTGAAAAAAGATACTATATTTTTAAGAAACTCAATTTGATGTAATTCCGCATGGCTGATATGTTGTCAATCGTAGTGTGCGTTCCCCTTCGTGGACTATCATCATAAACAAAGCTGATGCTTGACTGTAAAAAAAATGCTTTCTGTGATCTGTATAACACGTTAGAAACGTTATAGCCACAAGCACGCTTTGTTTACGCGCTACAAGCTAACATGTCTACCATTGCTGAAACACATTTTTCATCACTTTTCCCCACCTTTCTCCACCACTGAAATTAAACTACAAAATTCAAATAAAACTGAATCCACGACTTTCACACTTTAAAAAAAATACACTTCTTTGAGTGTAGCAGTGAGTAGCAGAACGGTTGTATTTGGAAAACTAGAAAAATTAATGTTCATACTTAACTTCAGCACATTATACAAAATAAAAACATAAAAACCAAAAAACTATTTTTCAAACTATCACAAGATTTAACAAGAGCAAATTCTTTTGAATTCCACAGGAAAATGCGTATTCTCTGACAGGTCCATTTCGTTTGCGACATACAGTGCACGATACTGAATAAATCTGTAAATCACAGACTACATAGGCCATCTGTCATATGATAAGCTTTATCTAGTAGATAGTTTGGAAAAGTGCATCAGTTTTTTTATTTTTCATTTTTTGAAAGTGATCAAGTGGAATGTGAATTTAAATTTTTCTATTTTTCTAAATCCACAGTTTGGATAGACGCAAAAGTGTGAATATGCATTAAACACGTTTTCAACAGGACTTATCGCTCAATCGCAGTGATAACGGAAGCGTAACGGCGACGGCAGCAAAATAGTCCAATCTGACTAAACCTGCTTGTCGGATAGAAAACTGATTAGATTCATGTTCATTGGAAATATTGACGTCGTTTAAGACAACTGTCAAACTTTTCGTTCCGTTTCCGTTCACACTGCGTTTGGGCCTTAATGGTTTACCCATAATGAATGCGTTTCCGTTCCGTTCCGTTTTGATAGGAACAAAAAACCATAAGGCTGGCCCGCAAAAGATACGTTTGCCTTCAGTTGACGAAATTTGAATTTGACGAAAACATATGGGAAAACTGTCAAATTGACTCAAACGCATCCGCAACGTATCAATTGTAATGCTTTGTTCAGACTGTAGAGTTATTACATGTTATAACGATTGTCAAATAATTTCAACAAGAAATTTGTCATCAAGATCGGCTTATAACATGTTATAACTACTCAATCTGGCCAGTGTTTAAGTCAGTCAATAAAAATTATCAAGTCCAGTTGCATGAGCGCCGTCTGTGAGAACGACATTATGGCAATCAGAGGAAGTTCCTTACAATTAGCAATCCAACTCGATTTGTGAGATCTGATTCCAGCACACATTCAAATAACAGCTTTTTACATTACGATGGTGTGCACGATGGTGTGCTTTTTGACACTATGATGGTGTGCACGAAAGTATGGGATTGTTAATCGTCGCTCATTCTCTACGGGACACCTAAGCAAACGTAAACTCAACCCCAGAGAGATTCTCAAGGCTTGCCCACAATAATTACGTTTGCGTTCCGTTGCCGTAAATCTGACAGAACACCTATGGGAAAACTATCAAATTCACGCAAACGCATCCGCAACGTATCAATTGTGGGCCAGAAAACCTATGAAAAATGCACGTTATTGTTTCCATATTGAGGCCAGTTTGTTGTTTCGTTTCCTAAATCTAAATTTCAATTTCTCAAGACATTTGCCATTCAAAGTTGCAAATTCAGTAAAATGTCTCCTTGATAGAGGTAAAATTCCTGTAAAAATGAAGGTAGTTACTGATGATTTTTACGTCACGAAAATAAATAACTCCGTCATGCTCGAACAATGCTAAATGTAACAACCGCCACTGGCCGCCAAGAACAAATCGAATATATAATCCTGTAATAAGCCTATCTTGATAACGAATTTCTTGTTGAGATAATTTGACAACCGTTATAACATGTTATAACTCTGTAGTCTGAACAAGGCATAAGGCTACAAACAAGAGCTATTAATGCAGAATTATCTTGAAATTTTAGCACTTGCTGTTCACTAGACGCTAAGAATTGAAATAAGGATAACTAGAAATGGAAGCTACATGTAAGACACACAAAACAAATACTAACGAATTATAAAACCTTAAATGTTGAATCAATAAAAGTGACGCTGTAGCTCTTGTAATAAATAGATTAAAAAAAACGCGAATTAAATTACGAAAACAAATTAAATTAATTATGAAATGAAAACAAAATGAATAGATTTTTAATTTCTTTGCAGTCGAAAAATCGTTCGTTTAACTATGGTTAACTTAGATTCAAATAATATATATTAATATAATGATAAATGAAGCAAACAAGTACGAAAAATACAAGAATACAAGAGAGATTAATACAATTTACAGCAAAGAGCATATAAAACTTGTTACAAATAGTTAGATTGTACGTACATAGATGTTACGCGTGCTGCAATAGTCTAGCAATCTAGGAAAAAATTATCAAATAGAAACGAAAATTGAAACAATTGAAACTTTGATTTAGTTAAATGTTTTTGAAAATGAGACGATTTTACTGACGCTCTTTTCATACAATTAAATTAATGTTATTTTCTTTGTTTGTTTTCGATTAATGAAACGTCAACTAGTCACTAGAAGAAATTATCCTTTTGCTTGGTTGGACTGGAACTAGAGTTGATCAATTTATATTTCTAAATATCGCAGAGATATCACTGAAAACTACAAAGAAGAAAACATCACGTGGAACTTTTTGAAAACTGTTAGAAATTCTTCAAGTGCAAATTAATATTACTGTTCCAGATTGATGCATGGCCCAGATGAGCCACTAGAACAATCAATGTAACTACTATTCTATACTTATACACAGAGAACAGACATCCAAGCTGGAGTGTCCTTCGTGCGTAAATTTCTGTAACGGCTATTTTAAAATTACAGCTCATTTCCGTTAGTTTTGGTGAATCGTATGTTGGTGACGCCACTTGCCCGCCTGGACATTTGATAGTCTGTCAATTTTAGTTGGATGAAACATAAACTAGGCGGCGCTATTTTTCCAACGGTTTGCTTTTAAAAATTTGGAAAAAAAAATGTCGAGGCTGGATGTCTGTTCTGTGACTGAGTGATTTTTCTGAGGTCCAGACAGTTTGTATGCGGCTTCCATATTTCGTGAAAATAGTTGTCAGCGTAAAGGCCCAAACGCTATGTGGTCGGAAACGGAAAGTTTGACAGTTGTCGCAAAAGACTTCGTTATGTCCATTTAGAATCAACTTGGATCTAATCAGTTTGCTATCCGACAAGCAGGTTTAGTCAGATGGGGCAATTCCGCTGTCGACGCCGTTCCACTTCCGTTCAAGCATTAAAAGATTAGCAAAAGAGTTCATCTTGAACCAATCGAACAGCGAGAGCTGTTAAAAGCTGATTCAAACGTGCGTGTTTATTGTTTTCCGACATCAAGAATTCCAAAGGAGCTATAAAATAAATTTAACTTACTGAGGTCTCTGCGGTACGGAGAAGTCGTCTTCAAATGACACGGTCCATGGATACATTTCGCCATCTTCGCAGCCTTCAAAGGATGCGCAGGTCGCTCTCTACTTGATGGATCAACATTGACCGGTGCGCACCTCTTCTTCTTATTCCTGCCGGCTCATTCTTGGTCCTCACAGCGACTTTCTGTAAACTGTATGTGGTACTTACAAGTCTGCATCCGTGTGCAAACTGTAAATGGATTTCCCCGGGTTATACCTGGCCTATTTACACACCAGTAATACTTGCACTTGCGGTCCGAAAAAAAATGCAAAATGCAATAGCCAATTGAACAGTAAATTACCGGGTAGCCTATCCTTCTCGTGGTCTTTAGTGATATCGTTCCAATGATTTGAGCTATATAACGGATTTTTCCGTTAACACTGATTCCTAAAAATACCTACATAAGAAGAAATAATAAGTATGAGAAATGAAAACGCCTAATGAAGAAACCATGAGGAGTACAGCTGAGGTGAAAACCATAAGAAAAATAAATTGAAATTGTTCAATAAAACAGAAAGTTTTTTTTACTTTTGGAAAAGGTTTTTATGGAAAATACATAAAAAAGGTGTTTAAATTTATGGCTCAAAATAAAATTATGTGTGAAATCTCTTTACTGACAAACTCGATACTAAACAAAGCGTTTAATTGATAACAGTTATTAAAACAAGAAAAAAACGATAAATAATCATCAGATTTAGTTGATCATGCATGCAAAACTAATGTTAAATAGCTAAGTACTAAAAGAAAACAAATAAAGAAGACCTAATTTAAAAACATTAAACAAAATAACTTTCTCTTTACTAAATACAAACAAGAGCGAGCAACCACGCATGCACACATAAATGCTTTAACACAACATCACCAATATATTAATGCCTTAGTGCAGTGATTGAACGAAAAAAAGAAACGATTTAAAAAATATACTCCTCGATTTTACTATTACTCTATAAGTTAGTGTCAGAAGTTATGCGTTAAACAGCGGACTACTTCCGACACTATGCTTAACGTATGTGAAAATGAGAGTAAAATAGTTTTTCAGTAGAAGCTTATTCCAGTTTTCAACTGAAACGATAATGCCACATATAGGCCAGTATCGACCTAAAAAGTAAAGAGGCTACGGAATTTTGTTCAATATTACCAAGCGGAATTATGACAATTGATCTGCATGGAACAAAATGTCACCTTCACTTACGGAAAAATTGAGCGGAACATTTTTTTCCGAAAGTAAAAGTGACAGCTCTCATTAGTTTGCGTGGAAACCTAACAAATTCCAATTTTATTTTTCGTTCGTTTCAGGTGAATACTGCTGCAGAAATTTCTTTTCGATTCTTTACTTTTCCGTTTCAGTAAACGGAATTTAACATGGGTTTGAGATAGAAAAAGAAATTTCTTTTAAGCACGATCCGACCTTATTCCGACACTTATTATTGAAGGTTTCTTTCAAATTTATTCACAGAATTCCCCATTCTTTCGCTTTGCGGCACTAGAACCATTGTATTTGTTTTGATTCACTGTGTTATTTTGACAGAAATGTTTTAACAGGTGGTTCAGTAAGCTTGGGACCTTATTCCATGGGCTGAATAGTCAAGAAGAAAACGGAGCACAGAGATTCTTCAAAGGATCATTATAAAGGTTGTACCGAATCAAATTGCACCACTTTAAATGGCTGTAACTTTTTACCCGTTGGGTATTTTCTATTGAAATTTTTAGTGAATTTACTTCAATTTGTATTTGTTTACGCTGTGTAAGTTTCACTAGCAGATGTGCAATCGTTGCGAAGGTGGAGTCGGAAAAATAGCAAAGGCGCAAAGAAATTTTGCGCACGTACCTCGAAAATCCGGATCTTTCTCATCGTGCCGTCGGCAGGAAGCTGGGAATGGTACATTCTACGGTTTCTCGTGTTTTAAATCGGTACCACAAACGTTTGACCATCGATCGGAAAAACAAAAATGTGGCAAAAATGGATCTCCGTATCGTGTTAAGGATCACAAGCGGGTAGTTCAAGCTTTCAATAGGAATCCCAACAGTTCAGTTCGAGATGTGGCGAAAAAACTGAATCTAACCAAAACTTTGAGTAAGATACGAAAAAACGTGAAGGATTACACACGTACAAAGGCCAAAAGGCGCCGGTAGATAAAACACGTGCGCGGAAGCTGACCAGATGTTGACGAAACCACATTGCCTCGTTATGGATGATGAGACGTATGTAAAAGCAGACTTCCGGCAGCATCCGGGGCTCCAGTTTTTCACTGCTCATCATAAATTCGATGTCGCTGAGGAGGTTAGAAAGCAGAAGATGTCAAAGTTTGCCAAACAAATATATGATTTGGCAAGCAATTTGCTCGTATGAAAAGTGGAGCACCCCATTCGTGACAACTGGAAGTACAATGGGCAGGTATACCTATTTTCTGGCCGGATTTAGTCTCGTGTCATTACTCGAAAGAGGTTTTGGAGTGGTACGAGGCTAAGGAGGTCAATTTCGTGCCGAAGCATCATCCCGGAACTGCAGCCAGTTGAAAAGTACTACGCCATCATGAAGCAGGCACTTCGGAAGCATCCTAGGGAAGAGATATTGTAGGAAGATATAAAGAACAAATGGATTGCCACGCAAAAAAAGTTGAACCAAATGTTGTATTGTTGACCTTCTCAGTGGGCGCCGGGCCTTATATATATATTTTCGATGGAAATTAATTTTTGAGTTGATCTATTTTTACGAAAATTGAGTAAAACATACATGTGAGAAAAACGATTCACTAAAACTAACGGAAACGAGCTGTAATTTTAAAATGGCAGTTACAGAAATTTACACACGTTGGGCACTCCAGCTTGGATGTCTGTTCTCTGTGATGTGATCAAATACTATTCATGACCCACAGAGTAATTAACCATATGTGCAATAAATATATGGTCTTTAAGTGCAACAGCAAATATATGGTCATTAAGTGCAACAGCTAATTAGATATGTGTTTTGAATATGTTTCATGTGAAAAGGTGCATAGATTTTATTTTTTCATAGAAAGGTTAGTATTGGAGAAAAGATACATGAAATAAAGCAAAACGTGTGAGTAAAAGGGGTTTTATTTGTACTATCATAAAAACTTCACCACTTTTTGAAGATGTGCAGCAGCTCTCCTGTGGAAATGGCACAAATGCTGGGCAGATCTGAAATATTCAAAATAAACACTGTTAACATGGCAAAGAAGCACATCTATAGTAATTTATTACCTTCAAAAAAATCATTGACTTCCGCTGGTAAACCAAGTATCTCAACACCACACGGTAAACTTCACTTTGCTTCTCCATTTTGCAGTGTTTTTTTTCTTCTAGAACGACAGAGCAGCTGGTTGTTTTTCACACACGGTTATTTATTTCGTTTTAAGTGCGAAGATGGATAGAATAGGGCAAAGTGGAAACACACTTGAATGACATTTCTCGCCACATTGAAAATTATATGCGGACCATATCAGTCTGATTGGAAACGAACCTGTGTATTAAGTGACGGGAGTTAAAAATTATGTGCGACAAATGGAAATCATAATGGCTCACATGATTTTAATTCGGAGCAAAAATTGACCGATTTGAGTGCCAATTTATTTCCAGTGTACACAACTAGTCATAATGCGTTTTTTGCATGTCGCGGCAGTACATCGACGGACGGAAAATCGACACGCAGTGAATTGACAGTGACAAGCTCTATGGAGCGCACGAAACTAACGCGAGATTAATGAAACGCAATCGCGTCAGCGGTTTGCAGCGACGTAACCCATAAGCTGCCACAATAGGCATCACCGCGGCGTATCTTTATTCTGCCGACGATGTCGCTGCCGCGGTCTGGATTTTTCTTACATCATACAACAAGCCGCTTTTGATTGGAACTTTATGTGAATTTCTAGAATATTTCGAGTGTATCGACCTATACCTAATCATGAATGTCAATCTTATGACCACTGATGTCTTCAATTGTTTATTTCGCTGAGTGCACATATAATCGGAGGGGGTGCTCGCCACCTAGAAGTGAGTATTAGCAATAGCTTGACAAGTTTGATTGTCACGTACGTTCACTTTTTCAAATATTGAATGGCATCACTGTTAGTATGACAATCAGCTTTGATATCAATTATTTGCATCGAGCTCACAGCAAACTCCGCTCAGTGGTGTTATTTATTAATCAGTCGTAGTTCTCGGTAGGTAAACGGTGTCGAAACTTCTCCGCTTGTTTCTACATTATTCCTTGGTGCTGTGTGCTACGCGGATCCAGTACAAAAGCAAAACGAACGGAAACCTTGACAGCCTGTGATCTCAATCTACTGAAATTTGTTTTTGAAATTTACTGACTGTCCATTTCATTATTGGTGGTTAATTTTTTGGAATAAGTGAGCATTTATACCATAGCTGAAAAACAAGATGAAGGCGTTGCAAACCTATGCGTTTCTGCTGCTGGCCGGATTAATAATATGCAATGGTGAGTAGTACTGTGAAGTGGCCATCTATTTTGTATAAATATTGTGTAATCTAGCGTGTAAGTTCGTCGCCATTCTTATCTTTGAGATTCAAGTTGGATGGTTAACTGCTTGGCACTTTTTCGGAATGCCTTTTTTACGCTCATTAATCGGAATAACAAACCATAGAGCAAATTATCGCGCAGTTATTCATCTAATTACTTATAGACATATTTTTTCAATAGAGCAACAACACTAACATGGCTTCCGCCCGTATAAGCGATATCAGAAGGATGAACAAAGAGATCGTGTTCCTTCGGCTGATAATGGCGTCAATTACGCCTTCAATTTATTCCCAGTAATGAGGAAGATGAAAGTTGTTGATCTGCTTCGAAGAATCACGAACAGCTGTGTTTTTGTATTGAAACAAAAAAATTCGGCAATGAATAATTAGTGAACATCATAAAAGTAAGGTCGAAAAGACCGGCTCATCAAGAAGATAAAAAGGGAATTTTCCGTGCAGGGAATGTGACCCTTGATCGAGAAAAACATGTATGTTCTTGCTGAGAACAGTAGTAATTATTTTTCAACATCACAGGTTTGATGAATCATTTTTCACTGTCGCTGTTCTTTCATAACTCAATCAGTGCAGCCAGAAGTTAGAAGGCGTTATTTTCAAGTGTGCCCATGTCGTCGGTGTATTCAGATTTTGTTTTTCGTTTAAACAAGTAGATTTATTCATCTAGTTTTTCTCGTAAATATTACGTTTTGAATTAGTAAACCAGTCGAAAAGTTACGTTCTGAATCTTCGAATCAATCCGTAACTAATCGAACCAATTGTAGCTCCGTCACGCAGTAACCCGCTGTATCTATTAGCATTTTCTGTCTTAACATTTGTGTCTCTATAATAGAATATGGCAAGTGGATATACATATATGTTAGATGGTAGGATGTTAGACTGGTCAAACATATTTTTTTGGCAGAAATGTGAGACTTTCAAACAGACATTTCTTTTTAAATAAACATGACGGAATCCAAAATAATGCTGCATAAGTTTTCAATTCGTCCTTGAATCCGTTCCTTGAATCCTGATGATTGCGAGCTTTTTAGTGGATTGCCTGTAACTAGAAAATGAGAAGAAAGATGAGTAATTTCCATTTAATTATTGCTTATCTTGACAGATACGCGTATTTCATTTACAATGTGCAGACTTCTTCAGTGTAGTGTTCAGTCGAGTATTAGTAGACGACACTGAAGAATTCTGCACATTGTACAAGAAATGCGCGTGTCTGCCAAGATAAGCCATAAAGGTAGTTGGAATTAAATGGCAATTGCTAATATTTCTTCTCATTTTCTAGTCATCATACTTGTTTCCAGACACTCCATCATTGCTCTACACGCTTAAAAACTCGGGGTCGAGTACTGCATTTGTTGTGATTTGATTAAAATGTGCTCACAAATCTTTTTGAGCTACGCCCTGCATCAAATAAATGTCAGGCTGCTTGCCATAAGTTAAGATAGATCTGTAAAGACAAAAAATGCTAGTGGAGCCACCGAGTAAGATTTGCTAACTTTTTATGCTACATCTGGGTTACATGGGTTACACATTGATTAGAAAAAAAATAACAAATTGAATTTTATTATTATACTTATGCGAATTTTAGTAAATGTTTTGCACAGTTTATGCATCGATTAAGAACGTTTCGATTATTTTTTGGATGTTTAGAAATAAATAAAATGCATTCACAGGGTGGCCACAGACTCGGGAAAATCGGGAAATGCGGGAATCCAAAATCATCGGGAAATATGCGGGAAAAAGTCGGGAAATTCAAATTCAATCGGGAATTTTTGTCATATGACTCGGTCCACGGGTCTCATTATCGAATTGAAACAGTGTCCAGCTTGTTAAAAAAGTACCGCTTAGAAGATTTGACTACATGGCTCTGACAGGTGAGGTTTTGCACAAGACTTGCTTTTGTTTTTCATTTTACTTGACTGGAACCCCGAAGTCTAAAATTATAGAAATGCAATTCCAAAACTAATCTCAATATCAACAGAAAATTAAAACTAAAATTTGATTTCACTTCACAATTGTCAAATTTGAAATCAAGTTTGTTTCCATCTTGCTGTAATCTTGCGTTATTTTTTCTATGAAAAATGTAGTTGTTTTCATTTTCCTGTCAGAAGATCGACTGGAATACTCATTTTGCTACCAAAAGGAAAAAACGTACTGCAAATTGACGTTTTTCATTGCTCAGATAGTAGGATCAGTTTTAATGTTAATGTCACAAGAATACATTTTTGCTATCAATTTTGATCTTTCTACCGTTAAACGACAACAACCTGAATAATCATTATCTGCAAAATCACACCATTATATTTAGTTTCTATTTGATCTCAGACTCTATTCGGGACTCCTTAGGTGATCGTCATGACTGAAGCATCGCCATTGTATACATTACTGTAAATTATAGTGCAAAGTTTATCTTTGCAAGTTCTTTACAATATATTTTCTTTTCATATGCTACACAAGTTCGGCCAACCTGGGTTGATAACACTGCTGTCATTTTAAAAATACCAGTAAGTCTAAGTCCATTTTTTTTAGTTTCATGATTTTCGAGATTCAGCTCCCGCCTCAAGTGGTGAGATTCGAACTCGTGACTTTGGCGTGAGAGGTATGGATGTTAACCAATAAACCGGGGTCCACCCATCTTAGTCCATTTGTATAATAGACAAATTTTTGTCACTGCAGCAAACAGAAACCTATTTTGTCAGTCACCTTACAGCAATAATAATGCATCCGACATTTTTTGTTTTATAGGAACGGTTTCCAAAAACTTAGCTGTGCATTTTACAATCCCTGTTAAATAGACTAATTATGAAAAAACTGAGCTTTTCTTCGGTATTCCGATCAAAAGTGATCGCTCTTGAGGCTGATGCGGTAAGATGTTGGGACCAAAGCTGAATTTTGTCATCACGTCTGCAGTAATGGTCGAGTCGTTTTTCAAGGAATACCAGAGCGAGTCTCTTATGGCTCCGTTTCTTTTCGTCAGGCCGAGTTAGAGCCGCTATGGAGAAAGATAAAAGAAAGGAAAAAAAAAAACATGGAGCAGCAATTCACCTCCATTCTGCTATTATTACTCACTTATACGGATATAGCTAAAAAGCATTCGTAGATAAAGACCATCTGAGTGTTGCATTTGTTGACAAATCGAAGGAAGAATTCAAGCAGCTGTGCTCGATGCCGTTTTCAAAGACGTTGCTTGCCGGATTCCAGAGAAAAGAACAGCGTTTGACAAATTTTGGTCAGAATTGATTGAAGAAGCTGCCAAATTTGACAACATTTGCTTAAGATGAAACGGGAGGGAGTCCTTTCTCTATATGATTTTTAGGTTAGAATAATTATCACTTCACCTTTTTAAGACTAAACATCACAAACAAAATAAAATAAACAACGCTCAAATTGCTAACCAATGGATGCCATTCCTGAAAATTTCACGCCTGAAGTCCTAATAATATTTGAGGTTTGTGCTCAGAAAATATCGAAGTGATAGAGACTTGATCCCGTATGTCCTAAAAAGGTGCTGATCCTGTCGCACGGAAATGCGGCGATGAATCTAGGCTTTTCAATGGATGAAAAATGTCTGGATGTGAATAAAAGTCTGCGGTTTCAATTGCTTAACCATCAACTCGATTGTAAAATTGGTGGAAATTGTTTTGCACCCTGTATCTGCGTCTCATAGCGAGCATAGCCTGCATCATTTTACACTTGAAAACCTTGAACGCTTTTCTATTTATCTTCGATACTTCTAGAAACTTGAAAGATCAATGACTTTTATAGAGTAATTTTTGTTCTCGATTGCAAAATGCGAGACCAAAAAAGGTTACACAATCCACAAAAAGCCCGATTTATGGCTGATATCCGTCATTTGGCCATTTTGCCTCAACCATTCCAAATTGAACAATTTATTCGAAAACTTCAAAAATACCTAATTATCCCACTTATATTCACTTATTGCCCAGTCGGGAAAATCGGGAAAATGCGGGAAAAATGTGGGAATTTTTAAATTAAGATTGTGTGGCCACCCTGCATTCAATATTTTTTTTAATTAATTTACAGCAACACGTTTATTTACTTAAGTTTAGTCAACGATGGCTCCGGAAGTAGTGTAAGAGTTTCTGACCCGATTCTTAGCCAGTTAAAAGGTTCCCATCAGGCCCTAACAAAGAATTAAATTTTACTGATAAAGATTAACAAGTGACATCAAATTTGTTTCAGCAAGAGTCAATTGAACCACGGTTGAGATTAGAATTGGAATACAACATTCACTGCTGGTCATTAAAATAGGTGTAGGAAAAATAAATGCGAAATTTCAAGTTATTTCTATTCAAGTTTATTTAATTCAGCTTCAAAATAAGAGATTTGGTAGTGTAGTAATTTTTTTTAAATAATTCCACAAGAAAATTCAGAGTTCAAACATTAAATTACTTACTCATAACAATGGAATATAAAATATGCCTGGTCAGGTGTGTTTCATAAACCTATAGTATAGAAAGCTTCAAACTTATTGAATTATTTTTATTACATTAATGGCTCTTAGTAGCCGTTACACCCTCCATTATTTAGAAGAACCACAGAGAACAGAAATGTTTAAAACCAAACCATTGGAAAATCAGCGCCGCCTAGTCTAGGTTTCACCAAACTAAAATTGACAGACTATCAAATCTCAAGGCGCGTAGGTGGCGCCATCAACATACGAATCACCAAAACTTACGGAAACAAGCTGTAATTTAAAAATAGCAGTTACAGAAATTTACACACGGTGGGCCCTCTATCTTGGATGTCTGTTATCTGTGGAAAAACTGGTCTACGAACATTTCGTTAAGCATCAGAGAAAAACAAATTTATCTTCGTTTCATCGCTCCAGAGGATATTCCGCCATTTTTTTTGCACCTTGCGGGCCGGCCCATGCGCGATGTTGCAAAGCAAATTCCTTTCATGCCTGCACGTTTTTTCCTTAATAATGGTACCTTTCTTGCAATTCTTCCGGGAAGATTAGCAGTAGTCTCCGACGAACTGTCCGTTGAAATCCGTCTGGATGACGTGAAAGGATCAGACTTTGCCAATAATATAAAGCGATTATCAGTTGTTGTTGATGTTTTTCTTGGTTTTGCACAAGTTTCTTTCTTTTTGAATGCCCGCATTAGTTACGTTTCAGATCTTCCTAGAATATTTGCGATAAACTTATACGTTTTACCTTCTTTGCGCAAATTCTGAACCAGGTTGCGTGTGGTGTACAATGGCGCAATCGACCCATTCTAAGAGAAAAACTTTATTAACATCTAAGCTATCTCGTATTAGACACTTGCAAACCTGTCACATAACTCGTATACACAAACATGAGAAAGATGTCATATATACAGCAATTTTTAGGAGATAAGATGCTGTAATAAATGGAAAGGTATGGCAACTCTACAAATGCAATAAAGTCCTGTCCAGTTAGAATCCGGAATCATTTATTGTGTTGCAGCGGCACGAAAAGTCAGGAATTATTTTACAGCGGTTTGTTAACCTAATCGCCCACTTTCTGTGGTATAAATTTTAAGGTGTTTCGTGCAGTGAGTCAAAAGTTATTCCAGATGGAAGCAAAGAGGAGAGAAAAAAATTTGCACACCCACGTTGATAATCCAACGTGGTCCGCAATAAAAATCGCAAAAACTTTGAAAATCGCCAAATTACCCGTGTATGATGTACTCAAACGTTTTAGGGAGCGGAAGAGCGTTGATCGAGTGCCTCAAGGTAAGCGTCGTAGTAGAACATATGACCGCAATCCGAACCAGAAGTTGTTGAGAACCGTCAGAGCAAACCCTGGACTATGAGATAATGCAATCGCACAAAAACACGCTGCTGCTCGCAGTACCGTTCGAAGAATTCGTTTGCGGACAGGATATCGTTCTTATCGAGTCAGCATGCAATCAAACAGAACGTTAAAGCAAAGTTTCGTCATCAAAACTCAAGCTAAGAAATTCTATCAGCAGGTTTTGACGAAGTACCAAGGATGCCTGCTCATCGACGATGAAACCTACGTCAAAATGGATTTCAGACAGTTTCCTGGCCAAAAATTCTACTTGGCGACGGCACGAGGAGATGTTGACAAATTTGTCAAAAAAAAACTGATGATTGGTAAGGGATATGCAGCTGCGTAGCAAAGACCAAAGTGCTCGTGACGAATAAGACGATAGACTCGAAGCTGTACAAGGAAGAATGCCTCAAAAACCGCGAGCTACCTTTCATTAAAGCCCATAAAGGTCCCGTGAAGTTTTGGCCAGATTTGGCGAGTTGCCACTACAGTCGGGAAGTCCAGTCATACCGCGATAATAACGGAGATTTCTTCGATAAAAACACCCAACTGCCCGCAGTTCCGGCCCATCGAGAGATTTTGGGCAGTAATGAAGCGGAAGCTTAAGAAAAGTGAAAAAACGGCTCGGGACGTGGCTCAGATGACCAAAACGTAGAACAAATGTGCCAAGGAAGTTGACTCCAGAGGTATTGAATTTGACAGTGAATATAACATTTTTAATATTACATTTAGAGCAATGTTTTGTTAGCAACGTCTAGTCTAGGGATACAATTCCATCAGAAGGAATATACCGGAAATAAGCTATTCACGTACTTTTGCGTTGCACGCGTTTATTCGTAATGTGTTTATCATAAGCATGCTGTGCGTTTGCCTGTCATCTTTCCTTTGTTTACTTGTTTGCACGGTTTAAGTTCTTCGTTTCAAAATGTCGTTCATAGAAAAAAAAGAAAAAAACAAGAAAATTAAGGTTTTGGCTGTATGAAAAGCGCTTTGGAATTGTGGAATTGGACACGAGCTCAAAATCTATCTTAACCAAGAATGGAGAACATTGTTCTTTGGATAAATTGCCAGGAAGATGCAGAAAACTCGGATCTTTTAGCCCTAAACTGGATCAGAAAGTGGCAGCTCTAATTCGGAAGAACAAATCAATGTCGAAAAGTGATTTGGCAAATAAAGCGGGAAACAGCGATTGGCTCACGGAAAAAGTATTTAATTCGTTGAGAAATACATCAATCCGCATAATTGCCTTCAGCTTCGGCCCATCGAACGCTGTTGGGCGATTTTTTTTTTTATAAATTCATTTATTTGTACAGGCTCAATCGAATCAACACTGTTGGGCGATTGTCAAGAGAGTCTTCAAAAAGACTGGTAGAGCAGCTGAGAATATACAAGACTTCAAACAAGTTTGAGCTAATGCGTCCATCATCCATTTGTTTGAATAAAACATCACTTCTTTTATATGATTTGAAAGAAAAATATGTGGAGAACTCATTATTGATACAGTCCTTACACAATATTCAGAATTTCATATTTTAAAACAAATTATTGGAAAGTCCCAACGAAGAAGACGATTGCGTACCAAGTTGCCATTTAATCCTGCTGTTGTTGGGTTTGTTAAGAAAGTGAGAGATCACGACAGAATTCAAAAAGAAAAGTAAAGAGGGGATTAACATCCTTGTGTCGTTTGTCTTCATTTAAATGAAAGAAAGGGTCTAGGGTTCTTCATTGAACAGTTACCTTGGATTGAATGTTATTCAGTGGTGTCCTTACTTGATTCAGATACCTTACACGATCATATATAGGCGTTGGGTAACTCTTCGCCCCCTAAAATCCCAGTGGCGCCCGACTGGAATGTGTACCTGACCCACTGGGGTTTGAAAGGCAACTACGTTAACCACTTTACCACCAGCGCCATCGCTATGCAAAACGACCTGCAAAACCTAGAAAAACCAGGAAATTTCGTTTCTCTTAGCGCTTTGCCACCCTGAATAATGAAAATCTATACATCGTAGATCCATGTTTGGAATTGCGAAGGTCGAAAAGTCCTCGCAATGAATTTTACTGGTTCGCACATTTTTATCTACTTACGGTGTTTGGCTTATTGTGCTGTTTCTGATACAGCAACGTTGTTGTGTATTTGCGCCTCACTGTCAACCTATAATCTAAATGTGTATATCCAACAGTAAACCTAATGCATTACTCATTCCATCAACAGAAAGTGACGATTATATACACGTACCTTCTCACTACATTCATATATGCATGAAGATACGACGTTAGAAGCAGACATTACCTATATATTTTTGCTCCGTTATCAGCCCGTTGAGCATTGTCACTTTACTTTTATTTTCCTTCTGTCGAGCGAATTAACATGATTTGCCATCACGCTCAGGAAGAAAAAGCTGTCAAAGTCTACGGAGGAAATGTTTGGCAGCCTTAAGGTATTGTTTCAATGAAATGATAGGTAGATGCAAAGCATTTTTTTGTAAAGAGTATTACACTTTATCGAATTACCTACTACCGTGATGCATATGCGATCCTAACTACTATGAATCACGTTAAATTAGCAATACCTGGTACACTTGCTCTTTATGTAGCACAGGCACAAATCCAAATGATTGAAATACATCTAATTCTTTCTGTTTTTCCGCTGTTTTTCGTTTGTCGAGGTGACGGTCAATTGCAAGGTTTCGATCAATTCGTCTATCATTAGGTTCGCAATCAACTTCAACGCTCGTTTATTCCTGCTGGGAAAACTATTCCATTCGAGTGTCCCGTGCTTGGTGACAAACGATTAATCTGAAATGGCTTCCACCGACATCGTTATCTGTGTTTAACTTCACTGGCTTTGTGCCCAGATGAAATGCCTATCAGCTAAGTAGCTATAATATAAATAATCAGTGCTCTGTTAGAAGTGCGATAACCAGAGAACCCGCTTATGTCAGCAACGCTGTCATCTTACTTTGTCTGATTCAAATTGTATACAGTTTTTGAATACGAAACCTGAACCGTTACCAGTATAAGGCAAAACAAAATAAACCAAAGCTGATTCATATTCTTCTGTGTTTCCTTTCTTCTGTAGCTCAAAATGATCCTGATACTCCCGTTCCCGTCATCCCAACGACTATACCTCCTGCACCACCAACAATTCCAACAACATCATCAACAACGACGACGACAACAACTACTAGCTCATCGACATCTACTAGTACAACAGAGGCACCACCAAATACTACTACAGTCGCCCCGACAACAACTGCTGCGCCTACAACAACTAGCACTACTGAGGCTCCGAAACCAACGCCGGTACCAGAGCCAGAAGTAGGCAGCTGGACCTATACCAATGTTTCCACCAATCAGACCTGCGTTATGACCCAGATGGCCCTGCAGTTGAACGTTACCTATCTGGATGCTGGTAAGTGCTTTCTGCTTTTTGTCCAATGAATTCTGATGATTTCACCGACAGTGTCAAGTCCGCGTGAGTCAAATTTTACATTCATTGCTTATCAGCTGAATGTTCTAGAAAAGAATGTGCTTTCATTGCTCCCGAATGACAAACTTCATCCCAAGTAGGCGTTTCGCAATGTGGAGGAAAAAATTTCAACACAAGCAAGCTTTTTTTGCTAGAGCTTATAATTTTAACATCACGGTTTGATTTGACTTAGGTCATAGATTTGATTTTTTTTTTCTTTGATACCCGGTCTCCGATTAGGAATTTTTGGATTGACATTTTTCGACATCCTCGATCAACCAATATAACCATTTAAATAACAAAACATAAATTAGGTGATTGATTTGAAGTTTTCAATGTCAACAGCAGTTCAGTACTCGAGTGTAATTTTAGATAACAAACTTTACTAGAATAAAGACATTGAACAGCAAATAGGGAAAGCGATAAATGCTTTCTGGATCAGTAAAAGAACAAGGGGTCTGAAGTTGAATATGATATGATCTATTTCAGTATTTTTATTAATCCTTGTAGGAAATCTTCATCACTGCGGTCAATTTTTAGATCTATTGTGAAATATCGCTCTTATTTTTGCTTTAGATATTGTCAGCATGACGCTCCACTATTGCTGGAAGCGATCACCAATGCTTGACTTTTAAAGCGTTGTCCCCGGCCGGTATAACACTCCGAATAAAGTGCACTACCGTACTGGGATTTGTTCTCCACATCTCAAAGAGTTCTAGTAGCCCTTCGCAGAAAAACTTAAATCTTTTATTGAAGATTGCCGTGCAGTGGCATTACAAGTGTTCCGAGTCTTCTTTATCCATGTCACAAAATCGGCATGAATCATCTTGAAGTTTTCCTATCACCTTCAAGTGATATCGGAAAACTTCACCTTTTTTGGTGAGATCAAGTAATATGCGAGTCATTGAAATGGTTGGAGTAATGAACCGGTTTGATTGCCTAGCTATGAAAGTATGTTTCCAGTTTGCCTCCACTTTCAAGCATTCCCAGGCTTTCATCTCCATTCTAAGTGAAGAAGCAGATAAACCACAAAAGGGTTCAGGTCCTACTAACTGATGAGACGATTCGAGCCTTACATCGGCTCTTTCGTTTCCATCGATTCCACAATGGCCAGGAATTCAGTACAAATTACCTTGATTACGACAAGACAACTTTTGGAGTTTAGGCCTTCCCTATCACACCACGATGAGAGATAATTTAGATAACTTTGCATTCTATTAACAATGGTACTGTCATATTTTCTGCGTACTTTTATGACTAGAACACCTGTGAAGCCAATTACTTCAAACCCTAGGGTTTTCAGCTTTCTTAGGAGATTATCAACTATTAAGGACCACAATAGAGGTTACTAAGGTCTGTATCCGCAATAATCCGGACACCTCAAAACATGAATAAAACATAAATTTCGCCTTATATTTCCGTCGTAGTTGTTTATTTCAGATTCATGGGATGTGTTTTAACAATTCGTGAAGACAAAACATAGTTATTCGGTATTTGCATAAAATTTTCGAACTTTGCGCTTAACTCCGTCCATTAGGGTTTGTACATTCTCTTCAGAAATCGTAGAAGCCTTGTTTGTCCAAATTTGCTGGAAGTGTCAATTTGACATTTGACATTTGACATCAATTTGATTCCTTGCTTCTTTCCAAAAGGCTACCGCTTCATCAGAGCCCAATATCTCTCGATTGGTCGTAGCTCTGGGCAATTTGGCGGGTTTGAGGTTTTTGGTACAATGTTCACTTGATTTGCTTGGTACAACTCCATCACAGTTTTAAAGGGTGATACGGTCAAAATTTGGTCAAGGGAAAACGCGTGTAAATCGGTGAAATCGTTTATTTAAAAAATCAAATTAAATTTCTTTTTCAAGTTCAATTAGTATAAAATTCAGGAAAAATATTCAGTTAGGCTTCCGCTTTTCCAAATCCGAATTGCCGGGCCTTACGCTTGACCCCTGCCATCAGATTTTGTACAGCCACCTTGTCCACCTTCTTCGCCGCAGAAAGCCAGTTTGCCTTGAACTGCTGCTCGTCCTTAGCAGTTTGTTTGATCTTCTTTAGGTTCCGCTTGACAATAGCCCAGTATTTCTCAATTGGGCGGAGCTCTGGCGTGTTGGGAGGGTTCTTGTCCTTGGGAACCACCTGCACGTTGTTGGCGGCGTACCACTCCATGGCCTTTTTACCGTAATGGCAAGATGCCAAATCCGGCCAAACAGTACGGAACAACCGTGTTTCTTCAGGAAAGGCAGCAGACGTTTATTCAAACACTCTTTCACGTAAATTTCTTGGTTGACAGTCCCGGAAGCTATGAAAATGCTGCTTTTCAAGCCACAGGTACAGATGGCTTGCCAAACCAGATATTTCTTTGCGAACTTTGACAGTTTCGTGTGCTTTAAAATATCTGCTACCTTTCCCCTTCCTTTTGCCGTATAAAACTCCTGTCCCGGAAGCTGCTTGTAGTCGGCTTTGACGTAGGTTTCGTCGTCCATTACCACGCAGTCAAACTTCGTCAGCATCGTCGTGTACAGCCTCCAGGATCGCGCTTTGGCCGTCGTATTTTGTTTATCATCGCGATTTGGAGTCACTACCTTCTTGTAAGTCGATAGTCCGGCTCGATGCACGGTTGTAGACGATACACCCAGCTTATTTGCGGCATCTCGGAGAGATAGGTTAGGGTTTCGCTTGAAATTACCGGCAACTCTCTTTGTCGTCTCAGCGGCTTCCGGTTTTCGATTTCCCCCCGATCCAGACTTCCTGGCTGTCGACAAACGTTCCCCAAACACTTTAATTACATTTGTAACGGTTGATTTGGCAACTTTTAGCGATTTTGCCAACTTTGCGTGCGAGTAGCTCGGATTTTCGCGATGCGCGAGCAAAATTTTGATACGCTGCTCTTCTTGCTTGGACGGCATTTTGACAACTGAAGAGTGAATTCCAAAATCAAAATAGGAGCAACATTCTACACACACACACCTTCAAAATGAGGGGTGTTCAGGTTTTTTAAATGCAAAATTGAAAGAAATACGTCAAGTTGATATTGACCAAATTTTGACCGTATCACCCTTTAGCATAGTGGCATGATGCCAAATCGGGGCAATGTAAAGGTTTTTCTTTGTGATTTTTGATGTAGTGACGAAAGATTTACTCTTTTTGCCACACGTGCAAATTTGCTTGCCACACAAGGTACATATTTTCGATGCTTTCTTTGTTCTGAAATGCTCAGCTGTAGCATTTCTGGCCATAGCAGAATAAAAAGATAACCATGAAAGCTGCTTGAAATACTCCAGGACATAAGTTTCATCGTCCATAACAACGCATGAAAACTTCGTCAAATATTCGCAGTACAAACGTCGAGCCCGTGATTTTGCTGCCAAGTTCTGTTTGTCGTTGCGATTTGGAACTGTTTTTACTTTATAGGACTTAAGTCCCAAACGTTGTTTTGATTTTTGGACAAAACCAGACGAAATCCCTATTCTACGAGCCACCGTTCGAATGGAGAGATTTGGGTTTTTCGTTAATATCCTTTTCACCTTCCGGTCCATGACAGGATCAGCGCGTCCAATGTTTTTGTCACTTTTCGGTTTCCTCTACACCGTCAAACGTTCCGAAAATGATTTGATCACATCGTGAACAGTGGATTTAGGCAAATCCAATGTGTTTGCAAGGTCCCGTATTGACAAGTCAGGATTTGCCGTACGCCCGTACAAAATTCTCTCGCGCACTTTATTTTCTTTCGTCGTTATCTTGAATACTAAACATAAAATGTAAACATCAATCATAGTCTTTTTCATCATAGACTGTCAGCTATACCACAGTGAAATTTTTCATTCTCACGTGCAATATTTCAAAAGTTACAATGATTTGAAGGTGTCCGGATTAATGTGGATACAGATTTTATACGAATCCATGTGGACACCTTTTTACAGCTCTGATGGATGAGGTTATGGATATCCTGCATATAGAGATAAGAGAAGTTCGCGTGCCCATCCGATTGGTGGCCCATCTTAGCATTAACTAGTAACCAGGGTGGCCACAGAACCGGGAAAACCGGGAGAACCGGGAATTCTAAAAAACCGGGAGAAATCGGGAAAAAAAACGTGTGCACATGATTGTTCATAATTTAGATTGTGTGTTATTATCACCGAGCTCTAGGTATTCCTTTCTAAGCGTGTTCATCTATAACGATCTGTGAAATTTTAGAGTGTGTCAATTGATTTACCTTCTATAAATATCCTGCATACAAAAAAAATCTTGTAGTAGAAACTACCATTTTACCCGACTACGCCTATCTTTAAAACTATTTTGAAATTTCAGTCAAATTTACTACGTTTATCTTCAAACCTTCAACGTTTGTGGTATATTTTACAGACCTTATGTTGATACCAACTCTACTATGGTTGACTTCAATCGCAGGCATGGTAAAATCAAACGCATTTATAGTCAGGTGAAAATTGTTGGTATCTGCGCTCAATTTGACCCTCGGAATGGTAGTTTCTACTGTGTTTTTTTTTGCGTGTGGATCATTCTTGTAAGTTTGTAGCGACCAGAGTTGCCACAATATTTTTCGTTCCCATCTTTAATTTTCACCAAAAAATCTTTTTTATCTGTGTTTAACAGTAGAAAATCTTGGCAAGAACCTTGTTTCATACATTCAAATTTAGATGGTCTTATTCAGATTGTAAAAAAAATGCAATGAACTTTCTAAGCAAGATAAAAGCCAGCTTCCCATCTGCTTGTTTGAAACACAGCAGTTTTCTCCAACAAGTTTCCAAGTCGTGATCTTCGATGGCCTGTACCTCATATTTTTCGTAAAAGTACGGATACTGTTTAGGAATTGAATTGAGCTCCTTCAAAGTGTACAGCTTCTTGGGTTCAACACACGATGCAGTTCCTGTTGACAACTGACTAGAACGATAGCCATTTGGTGGGAGCTCGATGCAGAACGATGCTTCAAATCCAAGATATTTTGTATCATCTGGAATTCCTTGGATCATTTGAGGCTGCATGATAAGTAAATATAAATATCTTGCATCAACTGTTCCAGTGGCAGCTTCTTGCATGTATAGCTTGCACAAAGAACCAAAAAGTGGCAAGTACATTTGATAATTATCAAATGAGAACTGACACGTTTCAGCAGCTTTTTGACGGATTGGTCAGAATCCATCATTACCGATGCCCCATCTGATCGACAGCCACCAAGCCTTTTTTGTAATCGTGCCATCGATCTGGTATTGTTCAACAATTGCACAATATATATTGAAATGGAGTTTTCATAAGGGGACATTGGGTCGCAATCATAAACAATGGCTTCTACCGCAAATTTCTCGAGAATGCTAACTTAATCATAGGGAATTACCACGATGGTTGTTCAGAAGCGAATAGAAGAAAAGAAGTTGTAGTTTACTTTACTTTAGAATAGAAGTTTTAGTTTACTTGAGTGAGTTTACATTTTCAAGAAATTTGCGGAAGAAGCCATTGTTTACGTTTGCGACATTGGCCCTTATGAAAATTCCATGTCTATATATAGGTTTTCGCACGGCAATATGATATTAAAGATAACCAAAAATCACTTTCAAAATATTATTCTTTGAATAACAAAAATAAATTTCGAGAACATTCTTCTATTCAGCATGAATGCATGAAGATAATTCTAAATTAGAAGAACAATATTTTTATAGAAATCCATGTAGGAAACTCTGTCGAATTTTGTGGAGCAATCGATTGAGGAACTTTAAAAAACACTGCTCCAGCGGAATACTTGAAGAAATGTTTAGAGATTTGTATCTAAGAATCCTTGCAAACATTCTAGACAAAACTTATAAATAATTCTACAAAACCCCTTGCAGAATATTTAACGTGAAGAATTGAATACACGAGATTATGAAACTCGTGCAAACAAAATTTCTTAAATTTCTTCAATAAATCAGGGTTTTTTTCCAAGAATTATTTCAGCAATTACCTTATAGTTTTTAGTTCTTTCAGGTGTCTTCCAGGGATTCCTTTCCAATCACAAAACTTCATAAGTTCAGGGAGTAAGGAGATAATTACTGCAATGAGAGATCAACGAACACACACATTGCCGAATTGGCTCGAAAGTATGAAACAATGTCCCTCAGAGAATAGCCGTTGTTGTGTACAGCGGATTCGCTGAAAGTCGGGCAGCTCGGGGATAGAACATCAGACAGAGACGATTTTGATATGGAGGAGGAATCCGAGTTCGTCGATATTGCAAAAATTGATACGCAAGTATTGGATGTTGAACGGGAATCATTGCAAGTACATACCTGAATACCCAAGTCGACACAGGTGCCCGTGTGAATATTCTTTACTGCTACACACTACCGAAATTTCATGTGAATTTCTGTCCCCTGAGACCGACACATGCAAGCGTCCTAAGCACATAAGAATGAGTTGAAAGAGATGAGAAAATAAATCGAATCACATACATCTTTCGTCAAATTGCTATATCAGTTTCAGAAGACATAATTTAACACGAAATCTTAGTTCACGTTCCCCGACTTTTTACAAACATGAATTACGTCTTGTGTAAAATTCATAATTTCTAAGTATGTAGAGATGTCGGTCACCACTTTAATCAGTCCAGTCCGTCAATCGACCTTAGAATCACCAAGCTTCAAGACGTCTAAAGCTCTGAAACCCTACACCAAAATTACCTCCAGATGCTTTGTGAGTATAAAGATGTATTTGAAGGTGAAGGCAAATTTGAAGTCACATTTCGAATTCAAATCGAGAAATCCATTGCAGCTATTCAGCTGGACTTTCTTCCGGAGCTGAAAAAAAGATAAACGAATTAGAAACGAAGCATATAATTCAACCGGACAAAAGAAACATTGAGTGTTTATCGAACACCGTATTGGTGAAGAGAGGTGAGAAGCTGCGCATTTGTTTAAATCCATCGGAACTCAATCAGGAGAGCCAACCTTCAAATCCTGAAAAAATGATACCAACTTCGATGTCAAGAACGCGTTTTGGTTATTGCACTTCTACGAGAAAAGTGCCAATCTGGCGGCTTTTTGGACAGTCTTTCAGCCTTGGGAGTCTTCAGTTGGAAAAAAATGCCATTGGTGGTTTCGTGTACACCGTAAATGTGTTAGAAAGCAATAACTACCACCGTCTGGGCTTTTCTTGCACAGTAGACCACGTAGACTCATTTTTGAAAATCTCAGATCACCCCCCCCTCGTAGACTTGTTTCCATACATTTTTCTTTTAATTTTGTATGGAGCGTTAACAAGCCTTTTGATGCAAAAATCGAATCGAGTCGAACACAATCCTCTCTAGAATTGAAATGCCAGTTGCGAAATTGCATTCATGTATAGAATTCGTTATCACTATCAACGTTAACATATGGCTATGTTGCACGAGTGTTCAATGGTACGAGGGGAGAATACCAATACCAAAACATTTCAAACAAATGTACATAAACTGTCTTCCGGTAAAAATAAACATTTATAATCCCATTGATTTTAGTTACCTCTTCAATGCACATTATCAGTTCCCGGAAAGAGCGTTGTTCGGCCCTATCGATTTGCACGTTTATTTGGTTTCACTTCCATCGCATTTATAGGGTATATGTTCCAATAATAAATTTCATCGCTTTCATCGTAAGCATATATGAGACATGAGATTAATATGAAAACTGTTAGCTTGTATTTGATTGAATTAGTCTTTGCCTTCGTCCTTCAATTTTTTTCATACCTGCCATATCTCCACTACCGGTGGTCGCAAAATAGATAATACATAATGCAACTGACTTTCTTTGTATGATATGCTTATCCTTTGCAGATGGTAAGCCTGCCCACACCTTGTATGACGTCCCGAAGAACGCCCAAGTCGTCAACGGTTCCTGTGGCACCGAATCGCAATACATCGTACTCCGATGGGGCCCTGAGTCCGTCGTGAAAAGCCAACTCCAAGTCAGTTTTACGCTAAACACCACCGAGCACGAGTTTTCTCTGACAGGACTGGACTTCACCCTGGTGATCTACGGCGAGCAGTTCATCAATGCCAAGGGTGAGTAATTTAAATCTACTGACAATGGATGAACTATTAGTTAATATGTTCTATTTCAGACAACCAAACTATCAGGCTGGTCAATGCCCAGAACCTGTTTAAGACCCCGATGGATATGTCATATCATTGCAACCGGCCCCAGCAACTGAACCTTACCTCGGTTGATAATGCCGAACTAAACTCGACCGTCACTGTGTCTAAGCTGCAGTTCGAGGCTTTCCACAACAAACACAATGCCAAGTTCTCGATTGCCAAGGACTGTGATGCAATCGATACACCCGACATTGTCCCGATTGCGGTCGGTTGTGCCCTGATCTTGTTGATTGTTATCGTACTGATCGCCTATCTGGCCGGGCGCCGTAGCACTCGGTCTCGAGGGTATGTGAGCATGTAAGGTGTGAACGTAAGTACATTTACCTTCCACGAATGTTCGTTGGACCTTGAGAAAGTTGAAGTCTACTGCAACCGCTCGCCGTGCCCGATGCCATCTCAAAAAACATAGATTGAATATTTGTGAACATTCTTAGCTATGCGATCCGATTCAAAATTAAAGCGGGAAGCATTCAGAACTGATTAAAAAATGGTGCGATTGGAGATTTTGTAGCAGTACCAAAAATGCTGTTCAACATATTGTTGGTGATACATTTAACCTTTCATGTTTCGTTCTTTACCCAGCGCAATCACCTACAAACAAACAAAAGAAAACATCCGAAACTATATTCTTTAAACGAAATGGATAGCCCTAGAACACAAAGAAAACATCCCTTTCAATTGCAGTTACATTTTTAACCGTGATCCACAGAATCCAAAATCAGAAAACCCAACATGTTCGAACTGTGATGTGGATCAAATTTCAAAACAGCAGTTTTTTGAAGGAACAGAAAAGAACAATTCGAGAGACAAAATTAAAAAAAAAAGAGGAAGCTTGTTTATAATATACCTTTCTGTAGTTGATTAGAGTAATTTTTATGAATAAATAAATAAAAAGTTGATCGGTGAAATACAAACCAGACGCACATGCGTAATCGACTCGAACGTTGAAGACTACCTTTGCGCGGGGATCAACCATAGACTAAGCTATTTTTACCCCACTTACTACAGTTTTTCATCGCTCATTTTCCACATTTTCTCTCTACGCTCTCTGAATCCCCTCCCGGTAAAACATAAGAACTTTTCCTTTCTTCGTTCGCATTTTCTATCCGTCGGTTGTGCAGTGATAGTGAATGAAAAAGTGTAATTTCCCAGCAAGAAAAGTGGTGAAAAATACATCAACGTTTTGGAATTTACCCGGAAATCTCGGTAAGTGAAGAAAGTCCGCATTGATGGTCGTGCAAAGTTATCACACCGGCAAAAAAAGAACCCGGAAAAGTGCATGGGATTTTACCTCGTGCGGTAATTTTTACACATTTATAGTATTGAGTTCAGTCTCGATCTTCGCAGTACTGTCTTCTTCATAGGTGGTGGTGGTCGTAGTGATCGAAAGCTCAGTGGGAGTGTGTGATCCACAGGAGAGTTGATGTTGTGTGGGAATGTTTTGATTTTTCTTGCTGATGAATACTTTCGCTCGACACTGCCAGTTTAACTCGTAGTTTGTCTGAATTTCTGGTAATTTTAGTGGAAGTTCTACCCAGTCATACTCAAATCTTAAAAAATAAAAACTTAACTTCAAAGTCTAAGATAAATGAAATACTAATGTAAGAAATTGAGTTTGATCTCATGAACCATCAATGAGGCAACTAATTATTAAATAAATCGCAACCAGTAAGGTTTGCAATATATTTATTTAATAATGTCACTATTCTGACCTACGGCGGAACATTGTTGTGATAGAATGATTGGCGAAGGATTAGGAATTGATGGTTCCCATGAGAGAACGGCAGTATGAAATTTTTGTAAAAGAATTGTATCGTTAATTATGGGTAAAGAGGAAAACGGGTTCATTTGCTTTTGTTTTTTTTTCAATTTAAAAAAAAAAAAAAGGAAGAATGTTTGTTCGGCAAATAAAGAAAGACCAGAACAAAAGTAATGTTCTTTATTTAGCATCAAACCAAAAACAAAGATACCAGCATGAACATGAGCATGATTGACCGCCCAAGGTTGCTACTCCGCTATTGCCAGAGAATCAACAGGTGATGCTTGGAACTAACATACCACCTCAAAAAAATCGACACGTCACATCCACGTGAAACGCACGTAATTTTCGTCCACTGCCAAAACCAGTAATAAACACGTAGAATTCACGTAAGACCTACGTGATTTCCACGTTAATCCACATTCTACGTGAAAATCATAGTAATTGTTACGTGATTTTTCACGTACAATTCACTGTCACGTAATTTTCACCTGATTCTACTGAAGAAGATTTGGTTACGTGTTTAGGTGAAAGTTACGTGAAATTTCACGTGGAAATAACGTGGCGATTTTTTGAGTGTACATCTTCAATGTGTAGAAACTGGTAATCCCAAACTAAAGCAAACAATACCGGCGCCGGCCCCGCCCGAATGCAGGTCAAGTAAGGAAAGGTTAGGTATATGTTGACGTGATACTCGCTTTCTTGGAAGCCACTTCCACTAGAAATCACTAGGATTTTGGATAACAGGATTGGGTAGCAGCAGGGCTCGTTTAGGTTAACGATAAGCTGTCAAGTGAAATATTTGAAAATTAGTACCGATTTCCGATTTGAACCGGTTTAAACCAACAGTAAGGATGCTATTTGGCGCCATTGGGTTTTTTATTGGGAAAACAAAGTGATTTTAATAATGCTTAAAAGCAGATTTTGACCAGTTTAAACCAACAGTAATGATGCTATTGGGGCCACTCACAAAGTGTGATTGTGGTTTTTCATTGGGAAAACAAGGCAATTAATCTCAACGCCTGAGAGCCAACTTAGACCGATTTACACCAAGAGTACGGATGCCGCTGGAGTCACTTACAAAATGGGAAAGTATTTTATTTGTTCCAAGATAGGGTTGTCCGATGAGCATAGCGAACGAACAATTTGGATCACAATTAACTATGTACCTCACCACCGACCCATCTTAGGCACAATAGGCAACCGAAACAATAGACAAAACTCTACGCCCGATAAAAAAATATTGCGGAACAAAGTATCGACACAACCGATTCAATTGATGGTCCACGCAAACCTGTTAAAAATAAATTTTATTAATATAGATACAATGGGTAACAATGACCTGTCATAATTCACGTCCTTGAGAGCAATTAATACCTCACGAGTCGCCTGTACCCAAACCCGCAGGCCTCCGTCAATTTTTTGCTACATTAATTCATCTTCATGCCTAACTGAAGTATTATGTCTTGAAATGTTTTGAGAAATATACTGCCGTTACACGCATAACTGTCCCATGTTCTATGGGATTCCCTATATACATGGGACAGTTATGCTAATAACGGCAGTATAGAGATATTAGATATTGTCTTCAAAATTTGGTAGAAATAAATTATTTGTTGCCTGAAAAAAAAATTAGTAACAAAGATATAAATAGAATCTTTGTAGTCCCCCGAATGTTTGGAGAGCACAGCCACCTCTATGAAAAGATACCAAGAGTTATTTTGCGGTCTGTCGATGGTTGATTATGTGTTAAACACTATTGGCTGAAATGAGCATTGAATGAGAATAGCGAGAACACTTCATTGAATAAATAACTACAATACTAAGTTGTTCACTAAGCTGAAGCCCATTCAAGCTATATCTGATGAACTCAGCCGGCTGTTCCACTTAATAGTCCCTTAATCCTGAAAGGCCACTGGTCTATACTGTTTAAACTCCCACCGCCTAATAATTTGTGATTTGAAAAGTGTCCAGATTCATGAACAAAAAGTCCGGGCACCGATGCAGCACGGTATCCGAACTTTGGATTTTGAAATTTGTGTCGCTTAACAAATCCTCAAAAAAATGTACAAAAGCACGCTGGCCGATATTTAGTGTCAACCAGTGGGTATGTGTGCTCTCACACTCATTTTTTTTGCTGGAAATCAGCAAAATTTTGCTGGATTTTGCCGAGCTGTAAAACCAGCAATCTATCCAGCAAAATTAATGTTACTGTTATTCCAGCAAAAACAAATTTCATGAAACTGACAGCACTTCACTGTAATTTCAGCAAACTTGCTTGCTGAACGATCAGCAAACCCACAATCCTCGTAATTTGCTGTTTTGTCAGCAATTTTTTGGGCGCTGCTGAAATGTCAGCGCAATGTTTACTAGATAAATATTCAATTAAAAATGAAACAATAAATAAAAATAGAGCTGAGGCAATTTTTTCGGACATGTTTAAATTGACAAAGAAAAAAACAGTATCAATTTACTTCCACAAATTCCATCCATTTTCTCGTCTAGAAGACATTGACCTACAAAAATAATGTTTTTCATTTTTCAATATATTTTACTTTTTACCAATTTTACCAAACATTTCTTCGGATAGTTATCTAATTTCAATGTTTTGATTTCGGTTTCGAAGATGTTATGCAGATTCGAATCCATTTTTTCAATGGGTTTCCAACTCACAACTTGAAATAAAAAAAAGCTGGATGACAAATCGATACAACTTTCTGTCGTTGACGCGCGACAGGTTTAAAGGGTTACTGGGATTTCAGCAACATTTTTGACATTTGCCGTTTTTCAATTACTGGTAAAACCGATTCCTGGATTTCAGCAAAAAAGTAATTGCTGGTTAAAAACCAGCAAATCATTTTGCTGGAACTAAAAAACAAAATTTGGTGTAGCTACTCTAAATTTCCCTTCTTTCAAACTCACCTACAATTCACCCATTGAGTTGGACGTTGGACACATCACAATAGAAAATATTGTGATGGAGCACGGACGTTAGGTTACTACACAGAGACAAATTTGATAGTCAATTTTTTGGGGGTTAGAATGACTATTGCAGTATAGTGCTTTTAAACCGACTATGAAAACGACCATTAAAAATAGTTGATCCAACATTTTCCATAATGTCGGAATAGTCCTTGCTACTATGATCATAGTCAAGATTGCCACGATCGTGGTGAATTCGACCATTTTCAAGGTTATTGTAACCATTATATGCGATAGTCATCTTGGCCATGATTTAATTGTCGGTATAACGATAGAATTTTTTTCAGAGTAGATGTATGATAAATACTCTATAACCTATTAAGCATTATATCTGAAAAATCCAAATTTGGCCAACACCCACCCAAAACAAAAACAAAGATAACAGTGCCGAACGCGAGAATTGTTTGCAATGTGTTCTGTGGACCAAGGGGTTCTACAACAGTGAACCAATTTCAAATCGCTTTGGTTTGAATCACACCTGACGAATCGCCTACTCTGCGTGAATATCGGATCATCGCCCTAAGAAAGTTTTACCAATACGTCCGGTGTACCTCAAGGCAGCAACCTCGGACCCTTCCTGTTTACGCTATTCATCAATGAACTCTCACATCTTCTACCTCCAGTAGATTGTTTATTGCGGTTGACATAAACGATTTTATGATCATCAACTGTTTTGAAGACTGTAAAACCACCCGCATAACGAAAAACAATTTGCTATATAGTCCAAACTATATTTCGTATGTAAGATATATTATCACATTATATGTTATTGTTATCGAAAAGTTTAATCTCGTTTAAACCATATAATCTCTACATTAACACATAATGTTAATGCACGCCATATTGTTATTGAAAGGTTTCTTATTGTCTGCACTCGGCATGGATTATGGATCAACCTTTTGGCATAGAGTTCAGTTAAAATTTTGTTCGTGAGAATTGTCACTTTTGTATGGTAACCTAACTTAACCGCCTATTCAGCATATTGTTATTTGGCCTTTTACCATCTGACATATTGTTAAAACTATATAGAAGATTGTTTGTTTACAGTTGTCTACTGAAAGTGTAAATGTCGTAATAATAACGGAAATGGTCGTCAACATTAAAGGAAACAGTCCAAGAATGGTTTGTGATTATGCGGGCATAGACTAACTCTAAGACCAGTAGGTTCCATACAAATACGATTTTTTTCTTGGCTTAGTCAGTACTAGCACATCGGTCCCAAGCTCGGTCCCAAGCTCAATAATGTGCCCCTAATAATGAACTCACACGAACACACTCTCAAATATTCTGTCAAAATAACACACTCTGAAAAAAATTCTATCGTTATACCGACAATTATATCATGGTCAGGAAGACTATTGCATATAATGGTTACAATAACCATGAAAATGGTGGAACTCACCACGTTCATGGCATTTTTGACTATGATCATGGTTACAAGGGCTATTCCGACATTATGGCAAATGTTGGATCAATTATTTTTAATGGTCGTTTTGACCATGATCATAGTCGGTTTAAAATCCTAACCCCCAATAATGGTAAAATTGACAATCAAATTCATCTCCGTGCAGCAAATCAAAACAAAGGCGCAAGTATGTATAACAAGGTGCTGACTTCGAGGTGTACTTCGCACCAAGGGGTTCTACAACAGTGAACCAATTTCAAATCGCTAGTTGCATATTTATTGTTGGTAAAACCCTGCAATCGCGTGTGAATGGTATGGCGACGTGGTGCTCTTTAAATTATCGGACACTTAGCTTCAATAAATGCAACTTTATTTCCACCGAAAGCGCAAGATGATTAAATTCTTCTATCGTATTTCCGAAAAGGTACTCCAAAGAATAACGCAGCTCCATAATTTAAGAGTGACTCTTGATCAAGCTATAACGTTCAAGCCACACTACAGGCCACAGGTTATCACCGGTGAATTTTACTCTCCGAAACTTCAAAATCAAATGAGTTTCTATGCACCTAAACGAACGATACGACAACGCAACTTTTTCCACCTTATGCCTCGTAATCATCTCTATGGTATGGTATGGGATGGTATGGTATTTGTTGCGTTTTTGATTTTAATATGTCATTGACTACCTTTATAAGAAGACTATTTTAATACTAGCTTTCGTGGTGTGATACGAGTTATCTGATCTACCACTAAACTCAAAACGAGGAGATAATTCAAACTAAGGAACATATTTGTTTTTGTAGTCAAAGGAACATATCTAGGGTTTTTTTTTTCATTGGGCGAATCTACAATTAAAAGATTCTCTCTGGGCTCGCTCTCTTTCATTCATAAACCAATCACCTTTACGTTTTTCATACTAAAGGGCGATACGGTCAGAATTTGGTCAATATCAACTTGACGTATTTCTTTCAATTTTGCATTTAAAAAACCTGAACACCCCTCATTTTGAAGGTGTGTGTGTGTAGAATGTTGCTCCTATTTTGATTTTGGAATTCACTCTTCAGTTGTCAAAATGCCGTCCAAGCAAGAAGAGCAGCGTATCAAAATTTTGCTCGCGCATCGCGAAAATCCGAGCTACTCGCACGCAAAGTTGGCAAAATCGCTAAAAGTTGCCAAATCAACCGTTACAAATGTAATTAAAGTGTTTGGGGAACGTTTGTCGACAGCCAGGAAGTCTGGATCGGGGGGAAATCGAAAACCGGAAGCCGCTGAGACGACAAAGAGAGTTGCCGGTAGTTTCAAGCGAAACCCTAACCTATCTCTCCGAGATGCCGCAAATAAGTTGGGTGTATCGTCTACAACCGTGCATCGAGCCAAAAAACGAGCCGGACTATCGACTTACAAGAAGGTAGTGACTCCAAATCGCGATGATAAACAAAATACGACGGCCAAAGCGCGATCCTGGAGGCTGTACACGACGATGCTGACGAAGTTTGACTGCGTGGTAATGGACGACGAAACCTACGTCAAAGCCGACTACAAGCAGCTTCCGGGACAGGAGTTTTATACGGCAAAAGGAAGGGGAAAGGTAGCAGATATTTTCAAGCACACGAAACTGTCAAAGTTCGCAAAGAAATATCTGGTTTGGCAAGCCATCTGTACATGTGGCTTGAAAAGCAGCATTTTCATAGCATCCGGGACTGTCAACCAAGAAATTTACGTGAAAGAGTGTTTGAATAAACGTCTGCTGCCTTTCCTGAAGAAACACGGTTGTTCCGTACTGTTTTGGCCGGATTTGGCATCTTGCCATTACGGTAAAAAGGCCATGGAGTGGTACGCCGCCAACAACGTGCAGGTGGTTCCCAAGGACAAGAACCCTCCCAACACGCCAGAGCTCCGCCCAATTGAGAAATACTGGGCTATTGTCAAGCGGAACCTAAAGAAGACCAAAAAAACTGCTAAGGACGAGCAGCAGTTCAAGGCAAACTGGCTTTCTGCAACGAAGAAGGTGGACAAGGTGGACAAGGTGGCTGTACAAAATCTGATGGCAGGGGTCAAGCGTAAGGCCCGGCAATTCGGATTTGGAAAAGCGGAAGCCTAACTGAATATTTTTCCTGAATTTTATACTAATTGAACATGAAAAAGAAATTTAATTTGATTTTTTAAATAAACGATTTCACCGATTTACACGCGTTTTCCCTTGACCAAATTTTGACCGTATCACCCTTTACTATTTGTAGAGTTCGCTAGCCAGCACTGTTGTGTTTCGATCTGTACTAAAGAATCCATCAAAAGTTTTATAATGGCGCTGTAATGAATGAAAGAGAGCGAGCTCGGAGAGAATCTCTCAATTGTAGATTCGCCCTAATGAAAAAAAACCCTAGATATCTCATACTCCATTCGCACTACAACCTATATTGCGCAATATAGGTTGAAGTATTTACAACAATCAATATGCAACTAGCGATTTGAAATTGATTCACTGTTGTAGAACCCCTTGGTTCGAAGTACACCTTGAAGTCAGCACCTGTCTATACATATTTGCGCCTTTGTTTTGATATGCTGTGTTATTTTGACAGAATATTTGAGAGTGTGTTCGTGTGAGTTCATTATTAGGGGCGCATTATTGAGCTTGGGACCGATGTGCTAGTACTGAAGAGCCAAGAAAAAAATCGTATTTGTATGTAACCTACTGGTCTTAGAGTTAGTCTATGGTATTTATGTCTTGTTAAAAGGGACAGGGATTGAGCCACCGAGTATGAGCTTGAAATAAGAAAAACCTGGTTGGTCTTTAATTGAGTGATTTCTCATTTTCTAGATTTAATGTGGACTGGAGTTCTCATGCATGGTCAGTATCGGAGCCATTGTTTTTTTGCTTCGAAATAGATCCGGTTTGTACCGATAAAAGGGCGCTCACTCCTCACAGTGTTTAAATACCGGAAACATTCTATAAAACTCGATTCAGTGCCAACAAAACAAACAATGACAACTGTAACAAGATCGAATACTTTATCATTTTTCAATAGTGATGAAGTAACTCGACATGCACTTAACAAAGATTTCGGAATATACTACAAAACGATCAAATTACTAGTCGCAGTGGTTTATGTCCCGAGCTCAGGACAAAAAACATACGTAGATTAAATTTTACTTAACTTATGGATATAGGCATAATGTTTTGCAAAAGCATTTTCATTGCACGTTTCAAATTATGTTCTCTGAAACGTTTACGTAGTTTCAACATTTCTGTATGTACAACTGTTTATACTCTGAAAAAAATTCTATCGTTATACCGACAATTATATCATGGTCAGGATGACTATTGCATATAATGGTTACAATAACCATGAAAATGGTGGAACTCACCACGTTCATGGCATTTTTGACTATGATCATGGTTACAAGGACTATTCCGACATTATGGCAAATGTTGGATCAATTATTTTTAATGGTCGTTTTGACCATGATCATAGTCGGTTTAAAATCACTATACTGCAATAGTCATCCTTACCCCCAATAATGGTCAAATTGACAATCAAATTCATCTCCGTGTAGAAGCAGTTTGAAAATCATAACAAGACCTACAAAAACCACGAAAAAGAAATTGTACCATACACGGAACTGTCACAAGAAAAAGCTAAATCTGATTCACAAAAAACACTCCTCCTTTTATACCTGCCCATTCATAGTTGCTCCAGTGACGAAAACCTTCGTTTTTTCCAAGACAGCAGAGTCTTGCCATATCATCAACTTGCGAGCCAACTTGACTGCATCGAAATTTGAATCTATCTGGATCATGGACCCGCGTTTGGCAAGGTAAAAATTGTGACCCGGGAACATTTTAACATTTGTAAGAACTTGCTTATACAGCTTTCTTGCGTGGCGTTTGGCAACCAGGTTCTGTTTCACGGTCATATTGGGGCAATGAGATCTATACAGGTAGCCCGCATAAACAATAACCATAAGAAGTGCCTAACCACCAATTCGGGGTATCGTCCCAACTGTAAGTGGTATGGTCACACCATCTATAATATCGTTCCTGTATGGTACATTTTTATTAGGGAGAGAAGAAGTGGTTAAGTTGTATTAGTATAATGCAAAATACTATCATTGTGTTCGTGAGATGATGAACAGCCCGTTTTTTTTCGTAAACATGCGTGACGTTGATCTCCATAAACAACAATTAACAGTAACAAATCACAAGGTGGAATGTTTATTTTCGATAATTGCTGGATCAGCAATAGAAAAGGGCCTATCAACATTTGTAAACAAACACTTCTGAGCCTATTTCCTCGCAAAGCGTAGGCTACCCACGCAAACCAATACCATCATCGTGTAGGGGAAAGTTTCTCCTACATGACGATTCTGTAGGTTTGCGGGTATAGCCAACGACTTGCGAGAAAATGGGCTCAGAAGTGTTTGTTTACAAATGTTGATGGGCCCTTTTCTATTGTTGATCCAGATTGGGAATCGGCTTAAAATGTTTAGGCTGAAAAATGCCTTTTTGTGACCTACAAGGCTGCGGACAAAAACTTATTTCGCTTTGTTATCATTCGCTTGTTTTTGGAGTTTTATGTCACTACCCGAAGTCATGGATTGTTTACACATTTTTTGTTACTAATGCCGTCAAACACCTTGCTCTTCGCCACCTGTATACACCTCATTGATATTGGGGTGCTTGCTGGCATGGTACAACTGGAATCCTTCAAGCCGACAGATTCTTTGAACTGTGCTGTGCGGCGCAGAGAACCTTTTCGTCAAATCACGCAAGGATTCCAGGATTTTCCGGACTGCCTTATAGTACGTTCACACTACTGCTTATATTACGTGATATAGAGTACCTGATATCAGCAACTATACATCTAGTTTTCACTGGAAATAATGTACATGTCATTTTATATCAAGATACTCTATATCACGTAATATAGCTGTATTGTGAACGTACTATTAGTCTATGATTTTAGCATAGAATTCATGCTTTTTAGTATATTTGATTTCCTCCGTGTACATCTCTACTTCAGCCGCCTCCTACATGTGACTGCCAGCAGAAACGATTGTGTTTTTCTGGTTTGTTCTGGAACCACTGGCACTAATATGCCTCGAGCGCTGTAAACGACACGCCCGCACCCAAACAAAGCTGCGTCAAATTTCCTCCAGTGAGATGCATCCGCCTCGGAATCGCGAAACAAGAACGTTTTTTTATGTGTTTGTTGTTTGTCCAGTCGAAGTTTTGACTGGAAGATTTTTCCCCATTTTACCCATTCTCAACACCACCAACCCTCATTTTCCTCATTCGTTGAAGCATTTTCCGATCAATGGTGATGAAAAAGAGAGAATAATCTTATCCCAGGCGTAAAAACAGACAAATAGAAGACCATTCGCATCGCATCAGTATTCGCAGTAGGCGGTGTTTTAGATCAGTGTGATAGTTTCCAGACGACGAACGTGTGTCAGAGGCGGCTATTTTCTATATCGATTTAATAAAGTGCAGACTGACATTGGATTTGTACTCCGTTTTTATCTTTAGGAAATTGTGGGATCTGTGTGAATTTGGATAGTTTTGCTATCGGACTACCAGAAATATGGAAGCAGCTAACAACGGGGAACGGCATCCGGCTGAGTTGAAAAAACAGATGCGGGAGGATAAGCAGCGAGAGGCCAAAATTCAGGAACAGGTAAATATAAATTTAAGATTTAATTTAGCGAACCAACTTTAAAATTAAGTGAGGGATTTGATGTCATTTCTAAATTGCAGTTAAATAAACAACTGAATGGCTTATCATTGGAGGAGAAGTTCAACCTGGTCCATAAGCGGCTGGTTGATGCAGAAAAGGAGAATAAACGTTTGGTTCAGCTGCATAAACAGTACGAACGCAGTATGGAGGCGAGTAAAAAGGAACGCGAAAACATGATTCTTGAGCACAGTAAGGTGGCCAACACCAAGAGCAGATTAGAACAACTTTGTCGGGAGCTGCAGAAACAAAACAGGATAATCAAGGACGAAAGCTTTGCAAAAATAAAGGAAGAAGAAGAAAAGCGTAAAGAAACACAGGCTAAGTTTCAGAAGTCTTTAAACGAAATCCAAGTCGTCATGAACGAGAACAACGAAAAGAATCAACAGTTGAAGGATGACAATACGGAGATGGCCAAGAAGTAGTTTTCTAGTCTACCATGACACCCTGCATATATTTATCGCAATTTTTTTTGTACACAGGTTTAAGTTCATTCTAGAGCAGTACGAGCTGAGGGACCAACAAATGGACAAGATGAACAAACAGATGGATTTAGTGACACAACTTAACGAAGCCAAACTAGCAAAAGCGAATATGGAAACCGCAGCAGAGAAAGAGAAATTCCTAGCGTAAATACTCAACCTCAATTTCGATCGTCATCGTTTTTCAACGATTTCTATTTTTTCTTCTAGAGAGAAGGAAATCATTATCACCGAACTGACAAAGGTGCGGAAGCAACTCAAAGACTTACAAATGGTTGAAGTCCACCTGCGAGAGCAAGTCAACATGTACTCGGACAAATACGGTGAATTTCAGGATTCACTGAAAAAGAGTCAAAACATTTTTGTGGGATACAAAGGCGACATGGAAAAGGTAATGTTATTTGACAGCCCTGCCTTTAAGAACATGTAAAATTTGATGTAGAAGGAGATGTTCGCTCATCACCATGAGGCACCAAGAGTGAACAACAATGTTTTTGGCTAGAATTAAAGATATGAAGAGAAAGTTTTGATAGTTCCGCTAGTGTGCGGCAGGCTTGGAAACATAGCAGATGTTTTTTAGGAAAATTGAGCGAAAAGGGCATGTGTACAGTGGTACTCGAACCAACGACATTTTTGCCTAACATCCCACTGCGGGGTAGGTTAAAGCACGGACTAAATCCGCCACTTCAACAGGCCAACAGACACTTCTTATGTTGAAAACCTCCTTTTTAATTTATCTGTAACTCTGCGTACCCTTAACCAAATTAGATGCAACTTTTTCCATACGATCACAAATTTATCCTAGTTTTTGGAAGAGTAGCGGACATTTCGTTATTTTCCGTAGTTCCGGATTCATTATCGGGAATCGTGAAGGAAGTACCCTACCAGTGTAATGGCCAGAGTTAGAACTGTATCAAACCTGGCTTGCGACTTATCAAACTTCATGATTTTACAAACCAATACCACTGGTAGTCAATCTAAGAGTATTCTTTCACATTGGCCACACCTGGTGACGTTCCGGATTCCGGGTTCCCCCAGGGAAGTAGCCAGATTTCGAATGATGTCAAACCCTGGCTTGCGACACATCAAACTTCATGATTTTACAAAACAATACCGCTGGTGGTCAACCTGAGAGTATTCGGTCACATTGGCCACACCTGGTGACGTTGCGGATTTCGGGTTCCCCCGGGGAATTGGCGAGATATAGAACGATTCCAAACTATGGATTGCGACACATCAAACTTCATGATATTACAAAACAATACCTAAACTAAAAATAACTCAAAATTAATTGAAAAATAACTCAAAATTAATTTGGCGTACGGAATAGGTGGTGGAATAGAACTCAAATTGGGTATTATTTTTTATCCGTGTACATGTTTGCATAGAAGAAGACAAAAGGTGACAGGATTGAGTGCTTGCGCATGGGACAAATCAAGGTTAAGTGCTGAAGTGTGCAGTTCGAAATGCCATTAGAGCTTACGGAATTTCAACGGGGCCGTATAGTCGGTGCTCGAGAAGCCGGTGCTTCGATCGCTGAAACATGCAAACTGGTTGGTGTTGCCAGGGCCACAGTTTGCCGGATAATGTCGGAATATAAAAAACATGGAAAAACATCGCCTGATAAAAGTAGCTGTGGACGGAAGCAGAAGATGGATGACCGGCAGCAACGTTCGTCGAAGCGCATAGTCAAAGCAGACAGACGCATTAGTGCTGTTAAAGCAACTGCTGCTTTGAAAAATGCGCTTCAAGAACCAGTTTCTACATCAACTGTCCGAAGGGAGCTGCACGACATGAATCTTTACGCTCGTGCGGCCATTTCTAAACCGCTAATAAAATCGCAAAACGCGGTAAACAGGAAGCGCTGGTGCAGGGATCATAAGGAATGGACGCCAGATCAATGGAACCAAGTTGTGTCGAATCAAGACGAATCATCTTTTACCTTGTTTCCAACTACAGGTCGAGTGTACGTATGACGTACTCCTGGAGAAGCCTACAACCCTGGCTGCCTTCTGCCAACCGTTAAACATGGCGGGGGGTCAGTTATGGTATGGGGTGCAATATCGTGGCATTCTCTTGGGCCTTTCGTTGCTATGAAGGGAAAAATAAAGGCCAAAGATTATCAAGAAATATTGGATGACCAGGTATTTTTTAGAAAACCTTCACAATATACTTAAAATAACACAATTGCCCAACAGGTGCTGCCAATGATGAAGACCATCTTTCCTGATGGCAGAGGAATCTTCCAAGATGACAACGCTCCAATACACACTGCTCAAATCATAAAGGCGTGGTACGAATTGATTGGCCAGCACAGTCACCAGACCTCAACATTATCGAGCCACTTTGGTCTACATTAGAAGCACGCGTGAGAAGTGTATTTCCACCACCATCGTCTCTAAAAGCGTTAGAGAAGGTTTTGATC
Organism: Aedes japonicus; assembly: GCA_034211315.2. NCBI lineage: Eukaryota > Metazoa > Arthropoda > Insecta > Diptera > Culicidae > Aedes > Aedes japonicus. The sequence goes on along the minus strand of JASCZW010000858.1, from coordinate 251,060 downwards.
GATGAGTGGTATAAAATACCAATCGAAACAATCCGAAAATTGTACGATTCCATCCCTAGGCGTATCCTAGCCGTTTTGAATGCGAATGGTGGACCCACGCCTTATTAAACGCGGTTTTCCTTTGAAACGATCTATCTAATCAAAATAACTGAATTATTGTTAGCATATCCGAACTTTTATATATTTTCAAAACTATGTTTGAATAATTTGCAATTGAATCCTGATGCCCACAATAGAAACCTCAGATTCGCCACCAGTGGTATTGGTTTGTAAAATCATGAAGTTTGATGTGTTGCTAGCCAGGTTGGACATCGTTCTAAGTCCAGCCACTTCCCTGGGGGAACCCGGATCCCGAAGCGTCACCAGGTCTGACCAATGTGACCGAAAACTCTCAGGTTGAGCACCAGTAATCTTGATTTGTAAAATCATGAAGTTTGATGGGTCGCAATCCATAGTTTGGAATCGTTCTATATCTCGCCAATTCCCCGGGGGAACCCGGAATCCGCAACGTCACCAGGTGTGGCCAATGTGACCGAATACTCTCAGGTTGACCACCAGCGGTATTGTTTTGTAAAATCATGAAGTTTGATGTGTCGCAAGCCAGGGTTTGACATCATTCGAAATCTGGCTACTTCCCTGGGGGAACCCGGAATCCGGAACGTTACCAGGTGTGGCCAATGTGAAAGAATACTCTCAGGTTGACCACCAGCGGTATTGTTTTGTAAAATCATGAAGTTTGATGTGTCGCATGCCAGGGTTTGACATCATTCGAAATCTGGCCACTTCCCTGGGGGAACCCGGAATCCGGAACGTCACCAGGTGTGGCCAATGTGAAAGAATACTCTTAGGTTGACTACCAGTGGTATTGGTTTGTAAAATCATGAAGTTTGATATGTCGCAAGCCAGGTTTGATACAGTTCTAACTCTGGCCATTACACTGGTAGGGTACTTCCTTCACGATTCCCGATTATGAATCCGGAACTACGGAAAATAACGAAATGTCCGCTACTCTTCCAAAAACTAGGATAAATTTGTGATCGTATGGAAAAAGTTGCATCTAATTTGGTTAAGGGTACGCAGAGTTACAGATAAATTAAAAAGGAGTTTTTCAACATAAGAAGTGTCAGGCAATTGGGTAAAAAACTACATTTTACGGAAATAGCCATATCTCGGTTGTTTATGGCCCGATTCACGATCTTTAACCACTGACAGACTTGTTATGAACTCTAGTTTCTGAGAAAAATATAATATTTCCGATTTTCAAGTAACATAAAAAATAACGAGCTGCAGAAAATTACCACATTTGACATAACCTCAAAGTATCCGTGATATCTTCGGTGCCCGGAAGTCAAATCAAATTTTGAATAAACATGCTGAAACTAGAATAAATTCCCCGTCGAACGCTTCAAGTTCATCAAAATCGGTTAATTATTCACCGAACTGTATCACTATGAATCTGGACAAAATTTTGCTAGTCTTCTCCTTTTTGATCATCCCCTGTATATTCATCTAGGTAACATTGTCCTAGGGTTTTGGCAGTTTTGATCGCTGGACATATGAATCGAACCTTTTTGGGTTTCATGTCGGTTCTTTGGTGTAAACGCCTTGTGCAGATTGAGCAGCTTTTGCATTTTATGACACTTTTCTTGTTGATAACTATTATAACCATGACTTCATAGTCTGACAAAAAATTAAGGTTCGAGAAACAATCTATACGAGAAGTTAGATCCTTCTCTTTTTCATCGATTCTGTGATGCTCTAGTTAAGTACTTAAATAAGTCTTGTGTAATCCGTTCTTCCATAAGTCTTGTCTAATATCCATTCAAAGCTGGTACACTAAATCGTTTTTCGATTACTACCTAGCTTCCATATAATTTCACTGCCGTCTTCCTTCTCGTTGACATTGACATAAACGCGTATATCTTTCACAGTGATCTGAGTTCTATTACTATTGAGCTGAGGTACTTTGATCGAGTGTTCCAACTTTTCTTATGTTTTTATCTAAATTCTTATTACAGATGTCCAAAAAGATCAGAACCTTGGAAAAAGAAACCAATACATGGAAGAGCAAATGGGAAAGGAGTAACGCTGCCCTAATAGATCTCATGTCCGAGAAGCAGGTTCGCGACGAGCACATCATGAAGACAGCGCGACAGTTGTTCCAGCTGCAGAAGCTCTGCCGAACGTTACAAAACGAGCGAGCAGCCTATTTCAAAGCCTTGGAGGAAAACAAAGTCGAAATTCCTACAATAGTTGAGGTTCCTTGCCAAATGCCTGAACCGGAAGCATTCCCCGCCCCGCTGAGGAAGGGAGAAGACCGCTTAGAAATTATGACCAAGAGTTGTTCGGCACTCAAGGAAAACTTAGCCGCCTTGCAAGGTCAGTTGATTGCAATTCAAGATGCCGAAACGAAGAAGGATGAAGAAGTCACAGCCGAAGAAACTGCGAAAGCTACTGCTGCTTCTAGCGATGGACAGGCACAAGTGCAAGGCAAAAAGGGCAAGAAGGACAAAAAGGGAAAGGGTGGACAAACGCCAGTAAAGGCTCCCGAGCCTGAAACTGAATCAAAAGCCAGTGTAACTGAGAGCAGCATTTCCGAGAACATAGTGAACGTTCCAACCGTTGAAGCCACTGCACAAGCTACATTGGAAGTAACGACGAATGCTTCTGCAACTACAGACGCAAATGTTCCTGCAACTACCGATGCGAATGTTCCAGAAGAACAGGTGATTGTGAAGACTCCAGCAACTGCTGACGCAAGTGTGCCCGAAGAAGAACAGGTTATGTTGGAGGAAGAAAAACCTTCCGCCGTTGTCGTCACAGTTGAAACGCCAGAGTTGCAAGAGCAGCCTCAGGCTTTGGAAGAAATACAACAAACGGAGACATCTACCACCACTACGTAGAAAATCGTCCAGGGAACGGCTATACGTTTACAATACCTTCGTGTGTTTCGAATAATTTAAATTGTGTTTCGTAGTCTCGTTATTGAATTTGTATCATTTCTATGAGACACTATTATGTTCAACACTTCGCTCTCGTGTAACTTTTACGTTGAAGTAACAATCAAAGACCTGCCCGGTTTCCAAATATTTATTCATTAGTGTCTCTGACGCATTCAATAAAACATGAAAAAGATTTGAATCATTTCGGGAAATTTAATATCACTGCCGGATTTTGCCATGAATGTATCGGTACAACCAAAAGGCCCATGCGCTTGCAACTGGTACCAATTGTCAAAACTTATTGGCTATTATTTTTATTGTGTGCATCTTCAAGTCGTTACCGTTATCTAAAATCAGCAGGGTTGTGTCTATTTCAATGAGTTGCCGCGCTAGAAGGTTTCAAAACGATCGTTTTTTCGCAACGTCTTCCAGCATTCATTTGCTCCAGTCGGAAACACGCCAAATCCAATGCTGTAACAGCGTGCTTATGGAATGAAGCAGTAGGCAGCAGACCAGCGAACTATATCATCAGCTGTTCCTATCATGTTCTTAAGCACTTGACCCATCTTCGCAAAACATCAAACTCAGAGTAAAGAAACTGAAATGTAATCAATTGTGAACCGAGCTTTAAATGTTCAAATCATCACTAGCGCCACACCAAAAGTTGCAGGCTTCAAGAACTATCGCTCTCTTCACTCCTCTGATTTGTTCGGGACCTACTGGTCTTAGAGTTAGTCTATGGTAGTACTTCAAACACAAAGAAGTGTTTCATGCTCCAGTTCAGTTTCATAAACCGCTCAGAGACACACAGCTCGAGGGGCAAATCGCTAGATATATAACTAAATCGAAAATGTTTAGGAATTTGGAAAAAAAAATCGTTTAAAAGCACATCAGCGCAATCAATGCGCTGAAAAGTGTACAAATAAATCAAATGCACCCCAAAATGTGCAAAAATTGGGCACTAAAATGCGTCAATGCGTTGAAAAATGTTTAAAAATGCTACAATGCATTTCCTAATACGTGATGCTGAATCGAAAATGCATGAGTGATTCGCCCATCGACACATCCTTCGAGAAAAGAAGACGATGATGGATCCGGACCAGCGAAAAAGCGTCCGGCGTATATTCAGGACCAATTGGAATCAGATCTCGCGAATATCAACTCTGTAATCGTAAGTACACGCAAACTTCTGTCTATCAAATGCATTTCCCCGACGTTTTAGGTCAAACTTTGGGAGAAGGAAGATTCTAAATTGCTTGCGGATAAACGAAAAATGTGCTAGACCAGTTCTCTGAAGTAACGTAAACTGAAAAGCAAGAGTGCAGGCTCAAGAGCGCCAACAGCGATTCTGGGATGAGAAGAAGACATTGCGAAACTTGTTGATTCAAATTCCTGAGGCCAAAGAACATTTACGACCACACCTCTCAGCAGGACGACCGCCGCTGGAAGAAAGCCTGCCAGATTTTCTTAAAGCAATCATAGACATCGCAATCCACGGATCAGCAGCTGCGGATAAACGCCGGTACGAGCGATTCCTAAGGGTGAGAACCCTTTTCTGGCTTAGGAAGTACTATAGTACTATAGCACACTGGTCCCAGCTCGGTATCAATTTTATTGATTCGCTCCTAATAACGTTACTCGCACCAACACACTATTCTGTCAAAATAACAACGCGAATCAAAACAAAGTCAAAGATACTAGTACCATAGACTAACTCTAAGACCAGTACTGCCGTTCTACGCATAACTGTCCCATGTTGCTTTTGGTCAAATTGCAGCTTTTTCAATATATGCTTAATTTTTTAACTATACTATTAGATACAAACAAAAAATTATTTACTTTGTTCTGAGTTTGTATCAGAAAAACATCAAGTTAGATTGTCCCATGTTGAAATTCTAGGCATAAAAGTCCCACTACGACTTTTCCAAAGAGATTTTAGAAAAAAATTGATTTAAGTTTACAACATTCTTTGTAGGAACAACTCGACACTCAGCATTGATAATGGGCTTATATGCAAACTTAAACGATGACTTTGACATGGAAACATTGACATTAAATTGTCTATATAAGCCACTATTTGAATTAGATAGAATGGTGTTTCTAACGATGATATGGTGTTGAAAAATAATCAAAATCATGGTAGGAGCATAAACAATAATACACATGGCATGTCTATTTGAAAACGTAGATTCTATCGCCAATGATCCATCAATACACCATGCAGTGCGACAGATATGCCTAAAATTTTCTGCTGCAAGGCAAGATTCTACGCATGTCAGTCCAACTGAATATTTTACCTCGTATTTTACATACAAAAATAATCTTATTGTTTGTAATACCACAGATTCCAACGAAACTCAGCGACATCTTCAAATGCCAATCATAAATTTGTGGGTTTTGCCACGAATATTACTAGTACTACACAATAGTGATCCAAAACATAAAACGCTTTTTTCTCAACTACAACTTTTGCAACATGGGACAGTTATGCGTAGAACGGCAGTATATTAGGGGAGAATAATTAAGCTTGGGAACGATTTGAAAATACTTCCGGAGCTATATCCATTTTCTTCATGACTATCTAGCCGCTGACCGTACGTTGTAATTCGGTACAGAAAAATACTTCGGTCTTTAAAAATTTGATGAAATCATGCGGAATCAAGGAACCATCAAACAAGTAAGTATAATCACCTTGAACGGTGACGAGAACCCTTGTTATTAAAAGGTCGTCAATGTGGCGATCCATCACTTCCAGGAATTTAATCTAGATGCAATATTTAATGCTACTAATGGTCCCGGACTCAGTGAGTTCAATAGCGTTGAACGCAGGATGACTCCACACAAAATAATCGAAGGGGCTTACATCTGGATAAGTGGGAAGTCATTCATCCTTGGCCAAAAAGTCGGTCAAATCCTCATTGATGACCACTCGAGCAGGAATATTCTCGCCAATGTCCTTCAGCAGCTTAAGCAACCACACCAGCTTACGACTGTCTCCTGAAAGCGCCACGTATTCTGCTTCGAGATGCCCAGACTAAAGATAAAACCAGTGATTGATTTCCGGTCCTCTTTGCCACCTGCCCAGTCTGCATCGACGTACGCTTCTAAAAGTCCTGAAGAACCCAGTCGCACGGTCAAATTCGCTGTTGACTTCAAGTACCCTTATCCCGTCCTAAGGCGATACCCCTCTTTATTACCAGCCTTGCATAGACTTGCGCTCTTACTGCCCCACCCTGTGCAGCAAAATGAATATGAAAATGATAACGGTTTTAACATGTTATAACTCCGTAAGAAAGACTTGAATGATGTTAAATTTCACACAATTCAACCACGGCATTCGGAACGATTGCAGAACACGAAACCCATTTGATTTTCGATTTTATTTGTATATCACCTAAACATGAATTATTCTACGAATGTATTTTGCGCACGAAAAAAGAAAACCCAACCTATAAACGGCTTATTCTATATTGTGCGAGTTTAGACGCACACGTTAGAATCTATGTGAACACTTCTTTGTTCTTCGTTCTATCTCGTTTCTAGTAATTACTGGGGATAAGGGCCTGACTAAGCACACTGCGCAACAAGTTTCAACACATTACAAAGTTCTACTTTGACAGTATAAATCTATATATTAACCTTTTTTTTTTTCTCACATGTTCAAAAAGCGACCTCAACAAAGCACATTTGGGGATTTAAAATTTCGATCTCTTCTAATAGTTTTTTTTTCAAAATTAATATAACATAACGTCTCCAGCAAAATGCTCGTCCTAAAAGATTTTTTTTAAATGTTAAATTTCAGATCGTTTATTGGATTTGTTATTGTGAGCCTCCACACGAACGCTTGCCGATTTAATAAGAAATGCCTACGAGGGGGGGGGGGGGGGAGTATACAAATCGTTTTGATTATTTGTTCGAGCTAAAAAGCTTCAAGCTTTCGCTTTCTTATTGTTCTAACAATAGAGGGGAATAAAAGTATTCGTATCCAAATTCGAAAGCGAAAATCGCTAATCTTACTAAGTTACTTCGGAAAATGCGCTCAATCCACTCGATGATATGTTTGTTCCCGTCAATGCCATCATTGCGACAGAGTCAGGAAATCCAATGGATTTTTCGCGTCAATAAAATCGCTACGTTCACTCGATACTACTAAGAACTGCGCACCGAAAGCCTAATTTACGAGAAGAACTAATTCCGGTTTGGTTATCAACACTACGAGGATGTAAAAAATCGCACGAGCCTAATGCGGTACCCTAATACAAATTCTACGAAGTTAGAACTATTCCGATGTGGGAATCTACTGCTACTCACTACTATCGGTAGGTTTCGAAAAGAATTAATCACTCATCGTGGTTTGAAATTCGGTGAAGCATTTGGATTTTCTAGTCTGAAGGAACATAGTTTGCACGTTTTTCCAACTTAGACTCGGGTCGGTGGTGTTCCCAGGAATGGAATGCGTTTGGGACTGGGCGTATTGCTGGTCCACTGCCGGCGCGGCACTTGCTGACAATCAGAGTAGGAACGATCTGAAATGGGCGATGTTAGCGATATTTTTTGCAAGCAGCTTATATGGTTACACTCACCTCGGAACTTCATCCCCTGCGATTCGTTGATGATGGCCGCAAGTGCCGGATGCTGATAGCGATCGCGCAATGCTGCCGTCCCATTTCCGTTGATGCTACTGTTAATACTATTGCCGTTGTAATGGTAGTGTCCGTGGGAGTTGTTGTTCAAGCCATTAGTGTGATGCTGCTGCTGCTGCTGTTGCTGTTGCTGTTGTTGTAGCTGTAGCTGTTGATGTTGATGTTGCAATTGATGCTGTTGCTGTTGCAATTGGTGAATATTTCCGTTGCTTCCGATGCTTCCCTGTTGCTGAGCCATTTGATGGTAGTGATGTCCATTGGTAATGTTGTTGTTATATTTGTTTTGCTCGAAGAATTCGGCCCGAATTGAGCGGATGGAATTCTTGCTCTCCTCGGGGTTATTGCGTGTCCGTAGGATTTTCTGCTCCTGTACGCTATATCTAAAATTCAAAAAGTTAACTAGGGTCCTTATTTTATCTTCGCATTGGGAGAGAGATTCGTACCTAGATCCGTAACTATTCATATTGTTGTTGTTATTGTTGCTGAGGAATCCGTGACGGATGCTGTTGGCTGGTGATACCAAGGTACCACGCGAGGAGCTGATTCCAGTGTCGGTGGTTTTATCCTTGTTGATGCTTTGGTTGTGATGATTGTAGGCCGCGATCATGAACACATTGTCCCGACAACTGGACGGACGGTGAGTCGAGGGTGGCGTATCGAGGCCACTATCACAAGCCGAGAAATCCAGATCTGTCAATACTAGGAAAGGAAACATTTAACTACGATTCGACCATAGACATACTGAATACTACTCACATGAATGTCTATTACTGTCGTTACCGGATGGTCCTATCGGTCGCCGATAAAGATCATCACTGTCCCTGTAGCGTCCACCGCGTCGCAGCTCAACTTCCTCATCCTCATCGTTGATGATGTAGGTGCTGTTTCCATTGATGAAATTATCCGACAGTTTCTTAAGCGGCGAATACGGGAATCCATTACTGAAGCTTCCATTATGGCTATTGTAACCGTTGGAGTTGCTTCCGATGAAGTTGTGTCTTGCATTTGGAACCTTCTTCGGTGTCGATTGGTTCGTCAACATTCCACTGATGAGACCGTTCTCATTGATGGTGCTCAGATCGGGAACCGAATCCGAATGCAGGAAGTGCAGATGATGATGATTGCTGGACGTCTTATGGTGCCGAGACATGAGCCAGTCTTCGATCGCACCCGAGTAGGTTCCACCAAGGCCGAGATGATTGTTCTGCAGTGAAGTATGCGACACCGGAGCGGCAAGCGAGGCACGCGATCGGGGACCCTGCGTCAGGCGAAGGGCACGACGACGCTCCTTGCTGCTCAGGGTGCATTCCTCCAGCAGCTCGAACCAATCCTCGAGACCTTGGTCGCAGCGCAATAAGACACGACCTTCTCGTGCACCGAGAAGCAAGCCAATTGCACTGTACGACCGGCGGTTCAACCACTCGACCTTTTCTACATCGACAAGTTTGATCTGCGGAAAGATGAGATGGGAAATGTGTTAATCTTCTATAGGGTAAGGGGATGTAATGTTAGCCTAGCTCCTTCATTCGGCCTATGTACCAAATAAGTCATTAATTCAGCAATAATCAACAAAATCATGTTGTTATTAGAATGACCGATGTAATCCGAAGCAATTGAGACAATATTAATCAACTTATAGTTGTTCACTTCCACGTAATTTTCGATTTCTTAAACTTTTGGGGCATCATGATTTCACTGGTTATGCTGAACAGATGATCTACACGATCTTCAAGTGATCTAAATTTGGCTTAATTGAATCGATAAAGCAAGTAATGCAGTCTGGATGTGCAGAAAATAGTAACACGTTACAAACTAACTGTTCTTATAGCTAAACAATTATTTTACAAGAAAATCATAGACCCAATGTTGGGGACACATTTTTTTGTATGTTCCCAACTATGGCCTGTTGTATCAATGACGTAGAAAAAAGGTTGTTATTGGTAAAAATTCAAGTGGAAATGCATGCATTTGTGATTGCTTATATTCAAGTGGCTCATCTAAACACAAACCGAAGGAACTTAGCCGTTGTATAGTGAATTATGATGTTTTCATTATTGAATGGCTAGTAAATCATATATGAACATCACTTATGTGTTTCAAAGCAGTTTTACTTTAGTTTGTTTTGTGAAATTTTGTGTTAAGTAAACCGAATACAGGCAATGAATTAATTAATAGAATAAGAAGAATAAAAAACCGTACAAAGACTGCATTTAGTAATAAATTCATCGAATGGGACGCATTTGCATACATGAATAGACCCAATTTGGTGCCTGTAGACCGACATTAAATCCATATCCCTTGAAAGTTTCTGACTTAAAAAAAGAGCTGTATAATTTTTCGTGATACAAACTACCAAATGTCAAATCAGACATATCTTAGCAAGTGTAGAACTAGTTGATTCTCGCCTTCAGCTTGAAAACTTTAAGAGTTATAATCAAAAATGTAATCGATGGTTGCTCAATAGGCTGAGTCAAGGGACACATACCCTATATATAAAAATGGATTTCTGTCTGTCTGAACCTTATAGAATCGAAAACTACTGAGCCAATCGGCGTGGAATTTTGTATGTAGGGGTTTTTGGGGCCGGGAAATGTTCTTATGATAGTAAGAGACCCCTCCCATTACAGTGAAGGGGGGCTCCCATACAAATGAAACACTAATTTCTGCATAACTCGATAACCAATCAAGCAAATGGAACCAAATTTGGGATCTAGAAGTTTTTGAAGGCATGACATGTTTCAGTGGTAAGCCCTCTTCATTCAGAAAGGGGGGGGGCTCTCATACAAATGAAACGCAAGATTCTGCATAACTCGAGACGTAAGTAATCAAGCAAATCGAAACAAATTTGGCAGGTGGAGGTTTTGGAAGACAAGAAACATTTCTATGGTGGTTTGAGACCCCTCCTTTCTTTGGAAGAGGGGGGCTCTCATACAAATGAAACACAAATTTCTGCATAACTCGAGAACAAATCAAGCAAATGGGACCAAATTTGGCAGGTGGAGGTTTATGACCGTAAAACATATTTCTAAGGTAACTTGAGACCCCTCCCTTTTCTAAAAGGGGGGCTTTCAAATGAAACACAAGCAATTAAGCAAATGGAATCAAATTTTGCATGAGGAGGTTTTCAAAAGCGAGAAATGTTTTGAGACTCCTTCGCCCTCTGGAATGGGGGGGGGGGCTCCCATACAACTGAAACACAAATTTCTCCATAAGGCGAGAGCTAATTTAGCAAATGGAACCAAATTTGATTTGTGGAGGGTTATGTGGTTCGAGACCCTCCCGCCTCTACAAAGCGAGGCTCCCATGCAAATGAAAAACAAATTTCAACATAACTTGAGAACTAATCAAGCAAATGGAACCAAATATGGCATGGGCGAGTTTTAGAAGGCAAGAAATGTTTTTATGCTTATTTAAGACCCTTCTTCTCTCTGGAAAGGGGGGCACCCATACAAATGAAACACAAATTTCTACCAAACATGAGAACTATCCCTACTGCTATGCAAATTTGTATGCAGGGGTTTTTGCGTCCGGAAAAAAGTCTTAAGATAGCTCGGAATGGACACTCCCACAAAAATAAAACAAACATTTCAGCATAATTCGAGAATTAATAAAGCAAATGATACCAAATTTGGCATGTGGAGGTTTTTGGAGGTAAGAAATGTTTCTATGGTGGTTTTAGACCCCTCCCTTATCACGAAGGGATGGCTCTCATACAAATGAAACCTTTTTTTTTTTTGCATATCTAGAGAACTAATGAAACAAAGGGGCTATTCCTAAACCACGTAGACTTTTCAAGGGGAGGGGGAGGGGGGTATGACCAAAGTCTACGTTTCATACAAAAATTCAAATGAAACATGACATGAAACACAGATTTCAACCAAACCTGAGAACTATCCCTACAGCTATGCAAATTTGTATGTAGGGGTTTTTAGGGCCGGAAAAGGATCTTATGATAGCTCGAGACTCCTCTCCTCTGGAGGGGGCGGGGGGGAGGAGAAATCTCTCAAACAAAAGAAACAGCAATTTGAACCAAACATGAAAATTATCCATGCAACTAAAACACAAAATATGTATTTCTCGGGTAGGCAGCATGTTCTGATAGAAGTCTGAACCCCTTCTTAGTCAAGAATGTGAGGGGTACTTGAGTTACTCTCAGTGCTACATTATGCACAAGAAGTTAATCTACACTCCCGTTTCATTTTAAACAATTTTTGAGTACAATTATATGCTATCTCTTTTTCTCTCACGGAAATGTTACTAAATTTTCGTAAAAAGTGGATCTACTCAAAAATTGAGTTGATCCACTTTTTAACGAAAATTGAGTAACATTTCCGTGAGAGAAAAAGAGATAGCATACAAATGTACTCAAAAATTGAGTAAAATGAAGCGGGAGTGTAAGGTTATGCAAAATAAAATTTCGCTCAAAATGACAGGATACACTCTAAGAAAAAAGTACCCAACGGAGCAGTTAAGTGTTTTTTATAAGCGTGTACGGAAATGTCTTTACACAGAAAGAAAAACCGGTAGAATCTATCGGTTCAAGGGTTAAATCAAAAACAGAAACCTTCGTTTTTTGCAGAAATTTCACACATTAGCAAACGAAAATACTTAAACCACTTTAACTCACTCACTAAAAAGTGTCTAAAGCTGTGTATGGAAACGTTCGTAGATAAAGACTATCTGTGCGCTGCAGTTGCTCACAAAGTGAAAAAAAGAAGAGAGGCAGCTGTGGTCAATTCCGTCTTCAAAGACGTTGCTTGCCGGAAAAGAACCGCGTTTGGACAAGTTTTGGCTAAAACAAAAAGTGTCTCATGAGAACCAAACTGAAAAAAGTTTGGTAGCTCAGAGAATTGTCTACGAACTGTCAACGACGGTGAAATGACGAAGTCTTTGATACAACATGCACGCAACGCACGTGCATCATTTTGTACTCGAAAACCTTGAATGCTTTGAAAAATTTCTTCAATGTTTATGCTTCTACAAACTTGCTAGATCAATATAGAGCGATCTTTGTTCTCGTTTGCAAAATGAGAGACTGTTGGGAAATATATAGATTATTAAGAAAAGTGAATTCAATTTTGTAATTAGCAATAGAGAACCTCATTAGCTAGTTGTATCTCACACCAGAACTGTAGTTCACAACTCATTTGGTTGGGCCAAACGAGTGATAGCTAGGGAGAATCTCAAGCAGCCTCTCATCTCCAATCGGCTGAGTACCAATCGTGTTTTGCGAACGCCATCCTAGGTAGTGTAGGGAGATAGGTTTTGGGGATCAGTTGGCTCGATCAGACAGTCTCGATTCGAAAGTCATCGAATACAGTTTACATTAAAACTTATTCCGGTTGAGTTCTTTTTTTATTTCGGAAACACTCCAGAAGTTCTTCCAAAGAGGAGTATATTGTTCGTCGTGGTTCCCTTTGACTATCGTTGCTGATTTATTCAAGTGCGCCTGCTTGCTGCTGTTTAAGTTGTTGCTGTTGTTTGCTGTTGCTGTTGACCATCGGTATTTGCATCCGTGCTGCTGCTCGACGTTTATCAGGTTTGGCTACAGAGACCAAAGCAGGTTACGCAATACGCAACCAGCCCGATTTGCGGCTGCTATTCGCCATTTTGCCTAAATGAAACAAGTCGGAATTCAGATTGAACAATTTCCTCAGAAACTTCAACAATATCGTTTAATCCAATCCAATCCAATCCACCAATCCAATTAGGCAAAAAGCTGGAAAAATGCGGGAATTTTTAAATTAAGATTGTGTGGCCATCCTATAATGTTCTTAAATCTTTCGATACACGTTTGACAAAAGTCAGGAAGGCTGGGAGTGAAACAAAAACGGACCTTAGGAATCACCGGAAGGACGCAAAGGTAAAGCAAATATTACAGAAGAGACCAGATCTTTCGGTACGTATTGTGGCTAAAAAATAAAAATGTCCCCAACTTTCGTGCATACTTCCAAGCATCAGTAAGGTATGAAGTTGCAAAAGGTGAAATCTGGACCGAACCGTAATGATCAACAAAATGTGACGGCTAAAACCCGGGCTCGCAAGTTGTATCGCGAATATTTGACGAAGTTTTCCTGCGTGATAATGGACGACGAAACTTTAAGCAGCTTCCCGGAATGTCTTGATATACGGCCATGCAACGAAACGGCGTAGAGGAGCATTTCAGGACGAAGAAAAACGCCAAGTTTCCTAAAAAAAAATATTTGGTTTGGCAGGCAATATGCTGATGTGGTCGAGTAAGCCAAAGCTTTATCACTACCGGAACGGTAAACGAATAAATATACCGTGAAGAATGCCTAAAGAAGCGATTGTTACCATTCCTACGCAGCCACGATGCTCCTTCGCTATTCTGGCCTGATATGGTGTTTTGTCGCTACCGCAAAGATGTTTTGGAATGGTATAAAGCGAATGGAGTCCATGTTGTACCGAAAGAGGCGAATCCACCTAACTGCCCGGAGTTGCAACCTATCGAGCGATATTGGGCTCTCGTAGAAAGAGAACTCTCTCAATATAAACAGCAAGGTACAACTACAGACAAATTTCAAAAATCTTGGACAAAAGCAGCTGAATCGGTTGCACAGAAGTCTGCAATGGCTGGAGTAAACTCAAAAGTTCGTAGTTTCTTCATGAAGCCTAATTAAGTAACTGTAAATAGTTTTACAATAATTAATAATGCACAGTTAAATGAATAAAATATCGTTTGGATTACACTAACAGCAAATTTGTTTTATTCCAAATTTAATCTGTCCAGATTTTGTCGCGAACAAGCTGTAGCACCTGCTGCCTGCACAGCCTCCCATATCGTTACACTTGGAGATCATGCGGAATCGCAAATTGACCACGTTCTTATTGATGGTCGGCACTTTTCCGATATTATCGACGTCAGACCCTATCCCCCCCCTATCGTGGCGCTAACATCGACTCTAATCACTGCCTGGTGATTAAAGGGTGATACGGTCAAAATTTGGTCAAGGGAAAACGCGTGTAAATCGGTGAAATCGTTTATTTAAAAAATCAAATTAAATTTTTTTTCAAGTTCAATTAGTATAAAATTCAGGAAAAATATTCAGTTAGGCTTCCGCTTTTCCAAATCCGAATTGCCGGGCCTTACGCTTGACCCCTGCCATCAGATTTTGTACAGCCACCTTGTCCACCTTCTTCGCCGCAGAAAGCCAGTTTGCCTTGAACTGCTGCTCGTCCTTAGCAGTTTTTTTGGTCTTCTTTAGGTTCCGCTTGACAATAGCCCAGTATTTCTCAATTGGGCGGAGCTCTGGCGTGTTGGGAGGGTTCTTGTCCTTGGGAACCACCTGCACGTTGTTGGCGGCGTACCACTCCATGGCCTTTTTACCGTAATGGCAAGATGCCAAATCCGGCCAAAATAGTACGGAACAACCGTGTTTCTTCAGGAAAGGCAGCAGACGTTTATTCAAACACTCATTCACGTAAATTTCTTGGTTGACATTCCCGGAAGCTATGAAAATACTGCTTTTCAAGCCACAGGTACAGATGGCTTGCCAAACCAGATATTTCTTTGCGAACTTTGACAGTTTCGTGTGCTTGAAAATATCTGCTAACTTTCCCCTTCCTTTTGCCGTATAAAACTCCTGTCCCGGAAGCTGCTTGTAGTCGGCTTTGACGTAGGTTTCGTCGTCCATTACCACGCAGTCAAACTTCGTCAGCATCGTCGTGTACAGCCTCCGGGATCGCGCTTTGGCCGTCGTATTTTGTTTATCATCGCGATTTGGGGTCACTACCTTCTTGTAAGTCGATAGTCCGGCTCGTTTTTTTGGCTCGATGCACGGTTGTAGACGATACACCCAGCTTATTTGCGGCATCTCGGAGAGATAGGTTAGGGTTTCGCTTGAAACTACCGGCAGCTCTCTTTGTCGTCTCAGCGGCTTCCGGTTTTGGATTTCCCCCCGATCAAGACTTCCTGGCTGTCGACAAACGTTCCCCAAACACTTTAATTACATTTGTGACGGTTGATTTGGCAACTTTTAGCGATTTTGCCAACTTTGCGTGCGAGTAGCTCGGATTTTCGCGATGCGCGAGCAAAATTTTGATACGCTGCTCTTCTTGCTTGGACGGCATTTTGACAACTGAAGAGTGAATTCCAAAATCAAAATAGGAGCAACATTCTACACACACACACCTTCAAAATGAGGGGTGTTCAGGTTTTTTAAATGCAAAATTGAAAGAAATACGTCAAGTTGATATTGACCAAATTTTGACCGTATCGCCCTTTAAACTGCGCCCAAAACTCTCTGTCGTCAATAATGTACGATGTCGACGGTCACCTCTGTACGCAAATACTTAAGCGCAGCATCTTCAGGCAGCGTTGCCGGACGAGGGCGAGCTCGATGGAGCCCCTCTTGAAGACTGCAGCAGTACTGTCAAAGCAGCCATCAACGCTGCTGAGAACATCGTCGGATACGTAGAACAGAGTCGAAGGAATTATTGGTTTGGCAAGGAGTGTAGAAAGATTTTGAAGGAGAAGAAGGCAGCGCAGGCGGTAATACTGCAGCAATAAACCCTTGCAGGAAATTGAACGCTACGAACGGAAGCGGAAATAGTAGACCCGCCTTTTTCGGGAGAAAACGCTACCTGGAAGAAGCAAAGTGGGAGGAGTTGGAGCAGTTGTGCCGCTCTCAAGAAACAGCAATCCAAACACCATAACGTTTGGTCAGATGCACGTTTTTATGCTCGTCGGTCACGTCTTTTGCCGAGAGAGAACTAATGTTGGTTATCATGCGCGTTTTTTTCGTACCCTCGACTTTATCTCGCTGATCCCGTGTTCCTTCGCCATCATTGACCGCACTGAATTCACCTGAATCTTCATTTTGATGACAGCAACAACCCTCGGAATCTGCGCTGACCTTGGACAACCTATGGCCACCTTCGCGGATAGTAGTTCTTTCTTTTCTCGGACTAAGACCCTTTTCACGGTCCACCAGGACAGTCCCACGACGATTGAAATGTATTTTTGTGACATTTGCGCGTGGGTAAAATCACAACAAGCCTTGATGAAGAAATGCATGAAGGTTACAAACATTGAAATTATCCAACTGGATAGAATTTGCAGAAATACTAGCTGCAAAGCTTTTGACGGATCCTACCACGATTGTATACCAAAAGCCGAATGAAATCACATCGAAACCACTCGATAAACGACTGCACTTGAGAAGGAGTAGTCACTTTCCCGAAGGCGCCTTCATCCATCATACCATGCAAATCTTTCGTCAAACAACAGCTCGCGTCCAACTCGCTTCTCTACTGGATAAGGAGTGTATCGAAAAGTAGTTATAAACTTCCAAATAATAAAATAGGCATGAAAACATGGTTAAAATTAACATACTATTTCAGTTTATTATAGCTTAACATGTTTACAAAAGATCCAAACGGAAAAACTAGTCATCATGTTCATTTCTGTAGAATGCCCGTACCTTTGATTTGACACCTGCCATCAAATTCTGCACAGTGACCTTTGTGCACTTCCTGGATGCCGCTGCCCAATTTTTCTTAAAATCGGTCATGTTTTGGGACACTGTACCATCCTTCTTAAATATACGCTTGACTATTGCCCAATAGCGTTCGATCGGTCGCAACTGGGGACAGTTTGGTGGGTTGATGTCTTTTTCTACGAACTTGATGTTATTCTCCGTCAGCCACTGTAGAGTGGATTTGGCGTAATGTGCCGATGCCAAATCTGGCCAGAAGAGAGGAGGGGACTGGTGCTTTCTATACAATGGTAGCAGCCTGTTCTTCAAACATTCCTTTTGATAAATCTCAGCATTTATAGTTCCTTTTGTATAGAAAATTGAAGAACGCAAGCCACATGTGCAAATAGCTTGCCAAATGAGCACCTTCTGACCGAATTTCTCCATCGCAACAGTCGTATCTCGCGGTTGGCACACGTTCCCCAACAGATTTAGTATAAAACTGTGGCCCCGGTAGCGTTCTTGAATCTTCTTTAACGTATGTTTCGTCATCCATCAAAATGCACTGGTCGACATTGTCCAAAATGCAGCTGTACAGCTTTCGAGCCCTGGTTTTGGCACGAGACTTTGTTCCGGAGTTTGTTTGGGCACTTTCTGCTTTTTGTACGTCTTCAAGTCATTCCTGCGCTTGATTCGTTGAATCATTCCGATGCTGGTCCTGAACTTCTTGGCTAGATCGCGAGTAGAGGCAGATTTGTTCCGTTGAATATAATCCACAACTTTTTGGTCAAAATCGGGGTTGCTGGAGCCGGGTTTCCGGCCACTTCTTGGTAAATCCTTAAGGGAGCACTCCTTACCAAACTTTTCGATGATGCGTTTTACACTTGCCGGGTGAACATTTACTCTTTTCGCAATCTGGTTGTAAGTAACACCATTTTCGGTGCACCAAGTGTGCAGAATTTTCTTTTTAGTCTCAAATTCAATTCGCGACATTTTGAATACAACTTTATCAACGGAAATGAATGAACCGAATAATCATTTTTGACATGTAAACAAAGCAAATGGCGCTTACACGCTAAAAATATATACAGTAGTTTATGCGTAATAACGCATCGAATGTTTATAACTACTTTTCGATACACTCCTTAAGCTAGAATAAGTGTACCACCAGGGGCCAGCTAAATCGTGCGATTTCCATTCTCCCACTCTATTGTGACTTGACGCTGCTGTTCTGGCGGTTGTTGACGGTTGAAGGCACACATTTTTGCGAATGAATTCCTTGGCTTTATACGATGCAGGCAAGACCCCGCCATATCAAGACCATACGAGTAGGCATTTGATGGAAATGTGAAAATCGAAGCGTCGAACAACGACGACGTCGACGACGGTTGGAAAATGCAATTAAGCAACTTTTGCTCGCTTCAACCTACTATCCGCCAGGATCGACTGGGAAGCTTTCTCTGTTCCGATTTCCCAGCACACAAAAGAGTTATGGGTTGCTCGCAGATGGCGACGGTGACGGTAGGATATGGAATGTTTGTTCAACGGAGTGAATATAAATTGATTTTAATTGATTTGGCTGCCATCTCACGCGCTATCGGCAGTTCGATTGGGTTCTTCATTCTTTTTGAATACGCATCAATTCGAATCACCGTCGGTTGGAGATTCAGAATTCGTTAGAGGTGTTGTCATCGTCGCAACAGGCTGTATAGTGTTAGTGGATAAAACGACAAACGCCATACGCCATACAGAGTGGATGATCTGTTCAATTATCTGTCCGATTATTTCCCGACGAATCTTTTCTATCAGCACTTTATAAGGCCTTTCGTCATTTCAGACGAAATTAAGATACTTGACTTTCTTGACAGCGACTTCCAACGATCATAAAATGACTCTAGTATGACACTAGTGTACATAGTTATGAAAGTGAAATTATATGTCAAACACACGCTTAAACCAAAACTCTTCCAGTACACAGTGGAAGTTATTCCGGGATACGAAGTAACTGTTGTCACTAGTAAGGTGACAAAATTAGCACCATTAGACGCATACAAAGAGCCACTTCTCCACGATGCGATGTTACTTTTGTCACCTCTGCAGTCGGTTCACAGATATGATTTATTTGGAAGGCTCAATTGCGTTAGCTTTATTGAGCCGATATCTGTTAGCCTTATTGAGCCAAAGTCTGTAGATGAAATAGGCCTATAGGCCAGAGGATAAGTTTTCTTTTCAAGAGGAATTTAAAGGAATTCGCATTCAGTAACACTTGGTCCGTTTACACGCGGTTTATTCGAGTTTGAAACGGGGTCACCCTTTTATTGTATGAAGACCCCTTTTCCGGAATTGGCGTGTTGGTGTTTTTCAGTAATAAAGCCTGTCCACGTTAAATTTCGGACACCGAAATAATAGCAGCAAAAAAAATTACACATTACACATAATTCAACAAAACCTATTGTTTATTTCACAATAATACAGTGTATCCGAATATTATCCGTACAACAAAATGGTGTTAAAATTATCTTTTAATGTTGGAATACAAAATCAATATGTATTGTTTGTTATAGCAACATGTTTTGCAAAAGGGGGGCGATCCCGGCGTAGTGGTTAACATCCATACCTCTAACGCCAAAGTCATGAGTTCGAATCACACTGACACGAAATAAAAAAAAGTGGGACATGGGTATTTGCGGCGAAACTATTAGGCGTAGCCCATTGATGTCTTCTACAATGTTTCTACATTTTTTGAGTACTTTATTTTTGTGCTAACAAATTTGATTCAAGGGGTGTATACACCCCGATTAAAAAAATTAACTTTTTTATTTCTAGTTTTAATCGATAACTATGTTTTAAAACATTGTAGATAAGGTCGTTCCATGAAACTTTGTAGAAGACAAAAACTTTCTATCTCTTAACTGGGCGAAGTTGTAGGGTGAAAAAGGAATGAAAAATGTAATACCCCCTTAAGACACGTTGTTTTATCATAAATTTTTATTTGAATTTTCCCATTTTTTTTATGTTCTACAAAGTTTTAGTTATTTTAAAAATACACTTTTTTGTAGAAGATAACTAATCATTATCATATCATTCATTTAAAGGATTTACGTCAGTTTTAATGAACTTTTTGAGATATCTTTGAGGATGTGTAGATTACAGATTAGCAGGTATTAGCAGCTAAACTTAATGTTAATCTATTCAACAGTTGATACCCTTCAAAATTATGAACAAATTATAAGGGGGTCCAAGAGGGCACTTAACAATTTAAAAAAAAAACTAACTGAGCTTCCTATTATATTATGTTGCATATTTAGTGATTTTTTTTATCTTTTTGAATAAATATTTAGACGCGCTATTGCTGTTTAAAAAGGCTTGTTCATTTGATAACTAAGCTAATTTGATTTTAGTAACAAAAAAAAGTCCATCATTCTAATGTGAATCTTCCGAAATTTCAAAATTGACCTTTTGTACCTTTTGTATTTGCAGTATTTTCAGAACGATGGACTTTCTTTCGTTATTATATTCAAATAAGCTTCATTTAGCATAGCACGTCTATATATTTATACAAAAAGATGAAAAAATATATGCAGAATAATTTAATAAGAAGCTTAGTTACTTTTTCTAATAATTGATAAGTGCCCTCCTGGACCCCGTTATAATTTGTACATGATTTTTAAGGGTATCAGTTTTTGAATAAATTTACATTAAGTTTACTTACTAATACCTGCTAACTTGTAATCTTCAGATCCTCGAAGATAGCCAGGGATTGTCGAAAAACACAGAGTAGTGCAAAATAGGCAAGTGCTTCACCCAATTTCAAGTGTGCGTCTCCTGTTTCAGAAGAGTGCACAAAACGAAAGTGCGAGAGATTTCGTAGCAGCACAAGAGACAGATAGCCGCACATGCACTACTCTTTCACAGAAAAAGAGTAATGCACAGTGCTCTACTCAGAGCTCTACTCAGTGCTTTACTCTGTGCTTTGGCTCATGCTTTGATAAATGGTAGCAAAATGAAAAGTGTTGATGCTAGTAACAAAAAGGAATTGTATGGGTTCATAGCGGGAATTTTTTTATTAAAATCCTTATTCACATACTAGTCCGGCCCATGCCGCCGTGTCTGTTTTTTGCACTTGTGTGCACAGAGACGACAAGGGAGAGTGCAATCGTTAGCACCCAAAGAGACGAGAGCAAATTCAAAATGAGATGTGCCGCTTTGAACGCACGGTACAACAAGGGTGAGCGAGAGTACAGACTGCACTTTCACGTCTCTTTGAAATTTAATGTGCTGTCTCGTAGCAGCGCGTGCTGCACTCAAAGAGATTTGAGTCGCACCTTATCCCTGAAGATAGCCCAAAAAATTTATTAAAACAGACGTAACTCCTCTAAATGAAGAACTAATGATTAGTTATCTTCTACAAAAAGTGTATTTTTAGAATACCTAAAACTTTGTAGAACATTTAAAATATGGGAAAATTCAAATAAAAAAGTTATGATAAAAAAAACGAGTTTTTAGGGGGTACTACATTTTTCATTCTTTTTTCATTCTACAACTTCGTCCAGTTAAGAGATAGGAAGTTTTTGTGTTTTACAAAGTTTCACGAAATGATTTAATCTACAATGTTTTAATACATAGTTATCGAGTTGAATCAGAAATAAAAAAAAGTTATTTTTTTATGTAGGTTTATACACCTCTTAAATCAAATTTCTTAACACAAAAATAAAGTACTCAAAAAATGTAGAAACATTGTACAAGACATCAATGGGCTACACCTAATTGTTTCGCTGCTAATACCCATGTCCCACTTTTTTTTAGTTGGTCCCAGTGTGCCCCGGACAAGTTACGAAAATGCCCAAAAAGGTATTTGAGTGAGTACGACGGGAGATGAACCAGCCCAGGGATGAAAATCTCGATAATAAATGAATAATGAATAATAATAATAAAAATGTTTGCAATTTACAAGTTTTATTGTAATTTGCAAACATATTACAATATGTTGCCCCCACTATGCCCCCTTGCCTACACTGCATCTAGAGTAGCTTGGTAAAAGAATGTGTGCTCGATCGCATACTACCCGAGCAGGACCGAATAGCTAGATAATTGGCCTTGGTATTAAGGATAATACCATTAAGAGGATAATACCATACAATTGTTCCCACAAAGTTATGCGAATACCAAATTGAGGTGAGACAATACTAAAATAGTACCTCTCAGGTATTCCCAGGTCAGAGCTCGAAAAAATTGACACCCGTCGTGAACGATGAGTAAAAAAAATATTCAGTGTGTACAATTTTCACTATCTTCATTTCGTTCTATCAGTCACGCAATATATTCGTGTTTACTTATTTTGCTGTGCTCAGTCATTCCGTTGTCCTTGTGTTCCACACAACCCATTCACACCACAGCAAAGCACACGGCTATTCACGCCTCAAGAGATTTTGGTTGCTTGACTGAATTTTCTGGAAACCAGACATTCATTTTCGCGTTCGTGAGTGATTTTTTCTGCCACAGGATTTCATATATTCCCGAACATAGCTGAAGGCAAAGGAAGCCAAAAGGCGGAGCAATGGCCGAAATCGCTACAAAGTTTAGGGGCATTTGTTCGAGAAAAGGCATTTGCAGGATCGATTCGAGAAATTTTGTTTTTTTCCACTTCATTGATTCTCCAAATGAATGACTGTTCTTTCGTCTTC
Organism: Aedes japonicus; assembly: GCA_034211315.2. Lineage (NCBI taxonomy): Eukaryota > Metazoa > Arthropoda > Insecta > Diptera > Culicidae > Aedes > Aedes japonicus. Next base: position 228,354 of record JASCZW010000858.1, on the reverse strand, counting down.
ACGGTAGAACGTTGAAATTGAATGAGTTGTTTGCGCTTACGTACATTCACTGCTTTCTGAAACGAATGAATGATCAAAGTAAAGCAACACAAAACAAGTTGACTCATCTGCACAAGAGATTCATGAAGGCAAATTTGTGTTTACTTCATGTTCGTTGTATTTTGACACAGTTAGGGTGCAATTTGAGAATTGAATATGATATTTTTAAGCTCTGTCCCAGGTATCCCAAATAACAAGTTTTGTTATTCGAGAGATATTGTGCATACAATTCTTAGGTATTTTGCTTAGGTATTTTACCTCTTAATCTGAGCTCTTTAATACTAAGGCCAGGTATCAAGTTCAAAATTAGGTATTCATATGGTGTTGTCTCCTGCTCGGGTACCGTTCAAATGCCCTTCCGCTCGTTTTCAACTTGTAAAATTCAATTTCACAGCCTGCCGTACGCTAACGGAACTATCAATATTTTCTTTACATTTCTTCGTTCTAGCAATAAATTACTGTCCACTCCTAGAGCCTCTCATGCAGATGGAAAATCATGTGCTTCTGACCAATTCGATCATAGATCGTTACTCCGCCCATTGGGAGAATACAAAAAAACAACAATCAAAGTTTAATTTGTGTTCGCAACAGCGAATAAATTGCGTATATCGTGCTACTCCTAGTCACCGCAGCTAACCGAACGTCGCATCAGTAGCAGTAGTTACAGTTTCCCATCGTCCCTCCTTCCCCTCTTTTCTTTTTTTCACTAACCCCGAGCTGCCGCGGGTAATCGGCTTCCCCTCCCATACTAACCAATCAGCATAAACTATGTTTGTATTGCGTTGCGCAATGATAGCCAATCAGAAACGGCTGACGCAACATTTCAACTATAAAAGTAGAGTATAACTCTGAATTTGCGCAGTATCATCATGGATTCAACTAGTATCCTTTGTGTGGATTAGACGTTCCTCGTTTGTGTTAATACTTATTCGTCTGAATTCGTGTAAATTCGTGGCTTGCAACCCATCATGGGGCGCAAGCGTAAAGTTCGAAACGGAAAACCGATCGACGTCACAGCCAGCACACCTGAGCTGTCTAATGCGAAGAAGAAGTGGCAAGATGGCGCGTATATGGCAGTGTGTGAAAAAATTGACTGCCCGAAATGAGTGCGAAAAACAACAGCATTCAATTCTTTGGTCTTTGCTGAACACACGAATTACTAATAAAGAGAAAAAGCAATGAACGAACGAACACAAGCATTCGGTCCCATCCAAAAAGGTGACCCGCACCGAATGTCTTCATTCACACAGGATGCTACCGACACATTTTTCTATACAGATCTCCGGTTCAATCAGTCAAAACAAAAAGAGGAGAGCATCACAAAACACAATAATCGCAAACATTCTGACTGAATGTGTTCTTGCTATCACCGAATTTTGGCTCTTCTGAAATTCAGTTTTGCACCGAATCGGTGAATGACGAGATGGATGTTGGATAAATTCACGGGATTCTGCTTATTGAATTTGAATTTTTCGCACCCTGGTATATGGAACGGCATGATGACGTATCTTCTCTTCAGGAGACCATCCTGTCGCGAGACGCTACAGTACCAGTGGTACAGCACTGAACGATAGTGATCTAGACGGCTTCGGTGACGAAGCAGAAGAACAATGTCAACAAGAACAACAACAGCGTGCAACAGTGGTGAAAGTTCCTCCGTTGATGGTGAAATCAGTCGACTTGAGCAAATTGAAAGCCACCATGAAAGCAATTAAGGGGTAAGGCCACTGTAAATTTTTTGAAAAATCGTTTTTTTTATTGGCTTAAAAAATAGTTTAAACCCTCTAGAATAAGAAAAAACGGTCCTGTGCGATAAAAAATTCGTCGTCTTTATGAAATGTTCAGGGGAAATGCAAATAAAAAAAAAGACTTTAAACGCGTTTTTCTCGAAACATCGTTTTTCAAAATGGCACGCAGCATAATTCGAACAATTTTCATTTTTTTACTTGAAATTTTAGCCAGATGTGAACATTTACATTATCTTGAGAATGTCGATCGGAATTTTCAAGAACTTTATTTATTGATTTTTTATTAACAAAAAACTTGCCGTTTTTTTCGTCAAAAATCAATTTTTTTTTCAAACGCACGTCAAATCCACAAAAATTGCTATTTTTTAAAATCCGATCGACATTCTCTAGCTACAGCCCTCTAGATTAATGGTTTTTTTTTTTTTTGTTCTAGACTCAAAAGTGCACCAGTGGTGCTGCGTGCCGCGGAGCCCTGGAAGCAAAACATGTCCCGGGAAGATAGCTGTGGAACCGCCATTTTGTTTTTTTACTGTTAAAAAATTTGATAATAAATAATGTACGCCCGATAACACCATTAAAAGTTATTTTTCAAATACCTTCAATTTCGGGAGCAAAAAATTGGTGAAAAAACCTTTTTTTTTGGGCCGTTACAGTGGCCTTACCCCTTAACATCGGCGCGAAGTACAAGCTATGCCGTGTCGGTGTTAAGGTGATCCTGAGCTCAAAGGAAGATTACCAAAAAGCCAAAACCTACTTCTTCAGAAGTAAAACGGAATTCTACACGTTCGACATGCCGTCGGATAAACCATTCAAGGTTGTTATCCGTGGTCTCGATGCCATGGACACAACGGACATCAAGGAATAATTGGAACATCACTACAAGCTCATGCCTCTGGCGGTATTCCCAATGACCCGCCATGATAAGACGAAGACGTACCGGGACTGCCTCTACTTGGTACATTTTATGAAGGGCTCTGTGACCTTCGGCGCACTGAAGGCGGTCAGATGCCTTAACGATACCTTCATCGAGTGGGAGAGATATCGTGGAATCTACAGAGACGTTACACAATGCATGCGATGCCTGCACTTTGATCACGGCGCAAGAAATTGCAACGTGAAGCCACGGTGTGGTGTCTGCACCCAACAACACGAAACCAGAGATTGCCCCATCGATGAAGTAGTAGACTACAAATGTGCGAACTGTGGCGGCAGCCACCGTGCCACCGATCGCTCTTGTGAAAAACGCGAGGAATTCAAACGCATCCGAAAAGAGGCGGCAACCCGAAACCAACCAAGACGTCGTTTGAGGGAAGCTCCCAACTTCGACATGAATAACTTCCCCCGGTTCCCCCTTCAAACCGATGAACAACCTACCACCCGACAGGCTGGCACGAGGGCCCCTCCTCCAGGTTGGTCCTATAGGGATAGGCTATGCCAGCGTGAATCACCCGTTAATCAGCCTAGGCCGGAGCAGGGCAGTGCTCTGCCACAGGTCGACTCTGCGCAATTACTGTCACCTGAGCAACTCCTGCCAATTTTCCACGAAATGTGGCAACAATTACAACAGTGTCGCTCCCGTGCTGACCAAATCCTTTGCCTAGGGGAATTCATCATTCGACATGGCTACTAACAACTTCAACATCTTATTGTGGAACGCCCACGCTGTGAGAGCGAAGGCATTGGAACTCCTTGAACTTACAAAGAGAATAGAAGCAGAGATCATCGCAGAGATCGAGTGAGCATGAGAAGTCGTGGTTCGCCGGGTAAGATGGGTCGGTGGAGAGGTAGATAATTAATTGTGATCCAAATTATTCGTTCGCCATGCACGTCGGGTCAGCCTACCTTGGAACAAATAAACCACTGACCCATATTGTAAGTGACTCCAGCGGCATCCTATAGTACGTAGATCGATCCAAGTTGGCTCTCAGGTGTTGACATGAATTGCCTTGTTTTCCCAATGAAAACCCACAATCACACTTTGTGAGTGGCCCCAATAGCATCATTACTGTTGATTTAAATCGGTTTAAATCGGAAGTCGGTACTAATTTTAGTTTATTTCACTTAACAGCTTATCGTTAACCAAAACAAACCCTGCTGCTACCCAATCCTGTTATTCAAAATCCCAGTGATTTCTCGTGGAAGCGCAGAGGTGTTTGCGGCTTCCAATAAAGCGAGTATCACGTCAACATATTCCTACCCTTTCCTTACTTGACCTGCATGCGGACGGGGCCGGCGCCGGTATTGTCACCCGTTTTCAAACATTGAAAATGAATATTAGTCCCAAGCATCATCTGCTGGTTCTCTGTGTAATAGCAGCTGATCTGGCAATGACGGAGGAGCAACCTCGGGCGGTCAATCATTGTTCATGCTCCTAAAACTGTTGCATCAAAAACACATGAACCCTTCTCAAAAATTACTCTTAGCTTAGCTTAACTTGACTGACTGCACGTATCAATGGTTGCTACTCCGTGATTGATCAGAATCAGTGAAATTGCACAATGAATCAACTGAATGGGGCTGAGAGTAACCGGCCATTCTCTCTGTAAACGTTTTAGTGACTCAATTTCTATAATAATCAATAACGGCGCCGGCCACGTCCTTGCAATCAGTTGGGAATAGGGAAGGAAAGTTAGAGTGACCTTTGCTGATTATGGACCGTGTTTACCTCTGCATCCCCGCAAAGGTCACAGGAAGGAGGTTTTTCAATGTTAGTAGGGTAGGGCTCGATAGATCAGAATTCACCTTGATAAGTGATGTGATCATATTATATAGTTCATTTATTTCAGTGGACAAAAAGGATAACAATTACCTGGTTCGCTCCGCGTTTTTGAGAGCACTTACCAACTCTCAATTGTCTGAAAATCCCGTGCGAGGCCCAATTGGTTAGCGTTCTGCTTTTTCTGCGGTACCTAAATCCAAAACAGCCAACAGCCATATGGAATTGCAGGTGAACGAAAGTAGCATCGTATCTCGAACTTAACTCCTCCAACTGTGGAACTGTATCTACAGTAATGCCATGTCGGTAATGGAACTGGTCCGTGGTGGAACTGGTTAACCAAGAGAAGTTTGCCAAACATCGGTGTTTGTAGAATACCGAGTGTCTGGAGAGATTTTACCGAGTCCAGGAGTTGAGTTTGGTAGACAGGTACAAGCCGGTTGAGGCAAGAATGGCTTCGGTGGCAGTACCGTTGGGGGCGAACATGAATTACTCCGATAATAATTGTGTTATAATATCGGAAAACACAACGGAAGAAAATGCACATCAAACTAGCTGCCCTAACCTATTATGGTAATCTGAATAACCGAAATAGTTTGAATCAAAAGATGTATCGGAATAAGTTGACGTCCAAGAATATAATTGCTTCATGACTGAAAAAAACATTTCCATCCACGAAATCGTTAACACACCTCTTGTGATCAAGCTTGTAAATATTGTCAATTGCATTTTTCGACAGCTAATTATCGTTCCTCTTAGGAAAAACGGCAGATAAATCAGTAAAATGGAAAGCGCTCACCCGAATACGTTTTCGAAATCCATTTACACCAGATTTTAGTTCTATTCAACACACAAATGATATTTAGGTATGACTCTGGACATAAACACAGCATCCACTATCACACGCGACGGTTATTATAGAGATTCTAATAAGGATAAATTTCATCACACAAAAAATACTGAATAAACAGCTTGCCAAAGCCCAACCGTTCGTGGTCAGAGCTTGCTGCAATCTCTCCATGAACCCTTCTCAAAAATTACTCTTGAGTCCAAACAATATATCCTTACTGCAAAATTTCCAAATCCAAGCGGCTTGTGTTAAATTTTAACATTTTATGGCCAGTTTCCCTGGAGCTGCTCAAAAAGCCCCTCATGAAAATCTTCACAAAACAATTTCATATTTGAAGAATTTTTACACTTCCAGAATCAAAAATTGACATTCTTGATCCTGACGGTTATATGTATACCTAAGGTGTTTTTTCGATAAATAATATAAAACTTTAATATAAAACTAACTAAGCAAGTTCCTTATCTGATGTAGAAAAGCTTCTCCGGGTGCGGGAGAAATGGGAAAAAAACTACCGACGAACAATCAATCTGAAGAAACGTGACCATAACAAATTTTGAAAGGGCTTCAATTACAGTGACTACACGGGGATTTTGTAAGTTCACTTCTTATTGATGTTGAATAACGAAATACTGTTTGTTTGTTTTCGGCAAAAACGACGCAGCAAAATTAAAACACGTCAGTTCCAAAGCACGGCTTGCTGCGATTCATCTCCAATCTTAGATCTATGGTAATATTCATTTTAATTTTTGTGTGGCTTGTGCTAACATAAGAACTTAATACACTCGAGAGATGCGTCGCGAGACAGAACACAACACATATTGTTCTTACAATACAATATTGTAAGAACAATAAGTGTTATGTCCTGTCTCGCGTCGCGTCTCTAGAGTGAATGTTAATATTCCTCTTTCATTCCCAACTGATTGCAACGACGCGGACGGCGTCGTCAGTGATCATTAAAATATAGAATCGTTGAAACTTGTCAAATGAGAATCGACGACATCCCCATTCGATTGATTTATTGCACAATTTCTGTTCAGTAGCTTGATCTGATTTGTGCAGTTAGCCTAACCTAAGCTGAGCTAATCAACAGGATTTATTCACTCTATTCCAACAAAATTTCTATAGAACCCAAATTTCGAAAACAACAACGATTTATGTTGATTTGCTATTTCATATGCAAAGTCATCATACTTTTCAAAATTGTGTTCTGGGTGGGATTTTCAAAAGTGAAGAAAAAATCAATCAATTAGCCTGAAATTTGTAAAACACTTTCCGTTTCACTCTAAATAAATTTTAGATTATTTATGGCATTTATTTATCTAGAGGAACTTTGCGTACCATTGGGGTACGTCATTTTTCAAATGCTCGTAATGATTCTCCTGTTGATTGTCTTTTAATTAACAAGTCGTAAATTGATGATAGTCAATAGTATCCATTACACAAGCTCCACCCCATTAATCGCTATCATTAATTACAATACAGAAGGGATTACTAATCCGATCAATGGCTCTACACAGTACTAGAACAAAGCAACAATTTCAATTTGGATGAATGCAAGCCACGCTTTCACTGAGTGATAACCATTTATCCATTTATCTACAAATACAACTTCCTCCAGCTCGCCCTCGTTTGCCACCCAAAACCATTCTTGCGTCCCAGCTCCTGTTAATTCGAATTGTTTCCCCATTGACGCCTACATCTAATTAATGAATTTATTAAGCTCACTGGCAGTTGAGCTAATTACACCGCCAAGTGAATATTCAAATACAGCGGGTGGATGAAATGGGAATGGCTTGCTGCCAGTGGATCATCCGGAAGGGACGAAACAATGCGGGTAATTAGATGTCATTTATCTCACGGCAGGGAGGATATTGAAAGGTTGCCAAATTGCGGCTAACGAAATAGGATGCATTTCTAGATCGAAATGTTCGGAAATTATTTCCGGTTCATTGTTTTACACTTCCGTACAGCGTGTGTAGCTTGAATATCTCCTGTATTCGATCCACCCTTCAACAAGGATGATGATTCAATCAAATTTCCAGACGACATTGAACCGGAGCTTCGTTGCAGCGAGGCAAGTGCATCTGTTCATCGCCATACAGATTCCTCTCTGCTTTTGCAAACCGGCACCACACGTGGATAAGGAGATTCACGTTCAACATGCACGGTGAAAGTGATATTCAAATCAGCTTTCCACCATCCCAAATGCCCCCAAGATATGGCACATTTACATATATTGGGGAAAAGTGTGCGCACATCCTCAATTCCCTGCTGTTTTCCGGTAGTTGATTGGTGATTGCATTTTGCATCGTTCGTGCAGTGCTGTTTGAAGTAGACCTCTATGTTAGGAAGTATGTACGGGTGCAATGGAGGGTATTTGACTATTTGGCATTGGTTGGGACGTGCATAAGGGTTTGTTTAAAAACCTTTAAAACCAGATGGTGTCATAGGAGAAAACTAAAAGAGGCGAAACTTACCTTAAAAATGAACTGGCCCATGTCGGAAATTTTCTCCGATGCCGATCCAGAAGACCGTTTGAAACAATTAAGATAATCACGTGTTAGGATGAAATATCTGCAATAATCGTAAACACAAAATGGCTCATTAGGTTCGTCGATAGGAGCAATACTATCGCTTTCCAATTTCAATCTAACATTCTGCCCAAATCCAACGCTGTACGATGTGCTGTTTCTCTATCTTTTTTCTTCTTCTGAACTCACATTCCAGTCACGAAAACGTCGAGAAATTAACACTGGTATAAGGCTTTAAGGTCTCGAAGACAAAGAGAAAAAAAAAACCAAGAACAAATACGCGAGAAGATTAAACCCTTTTTTCCTCGAAATTTCTACTATCGTAAGAATGGTGAATAAGGAACAAGAAACAGCACACGACATCGTCTGTCATCATAATAGGCTATGGACTGTGGGGCCGCTCTTGAAGGCGGGAGATCTTGGGCAACGAACCTTTCCTTCCATCTGGAGAAGAGTCTGTCTCGCTGCTGCCACAGCAAACCTCGTTTGATCGGTCCGGTCATCTGGGCCACTGGAATACGGCCAATTAGCAGCGACTTCTGAAATGGGAAAAGCAGACGTAGAAAGAGGTTAGCGAAGGGAATTATTATTAAATTCGAGCTTTGTACTTATTAGAAGACGGTTTATCCACATCTTCCAAGTGGAAAGGAGGAAAAATGAAAAGGACGGCAATAAATTAACACCCTTTGATTGTTTTCCTTTATAATGTTTTAGAAATGGTCGATAACTTAGTTTTTGGGGCAAAAGAAAGATGAAAAAAGGGGAGTTTCAATTGGATTGTCACCGGTCGCCTTTGTTTGTTATTTTCATTGTGTCAATTAACAGGTTGATGCAAAATAGATGATGAATGCATCAAGTGCGGGGTATTATGTTCTTATATAATCTTTCTTCTTCTAAAATTGGAAATAATATATATTTCATCAACAATTATCGTACATTTCAAAAATTACATGAGAATTTTAGAAGTAATTTATTTAGGCACACTTTAAAAGCAACGTGAAACCCCAACAAAATATCTGAAACCAAGATCAAAGATAAATCGAAAATTATACGCAAATCGTCCTTGGAAGTTCTCTTTTTATAACTCAGAAAGGGTTTCGATTGAAAGATTTTAACGTAGATCTTACATCTCTCTTTTCTTTTCCTGTATAGAGGTATCTTTCTGAAATTTCTAAGTAAAATCAACCGCGTAACGCTCGAGTGGAGATTTTGAACAGTAATATCTCCTTTCTGGTCCACAGAAACTTTACGATCAGTATTTCATTCGAAGGGTAGAACATTTACGCTAAATCCCTGTGGCTAACTTAATTCGTTACATTTGTTTAAACTAATCAAAAAGAACTTGTGAAAAATTTCTAAACGCACAAACCTATTGGTTGAAAATTACATCATATTTGCGCCACACTCTGATTGGTTCACACTGCCACGGTAAGGAAGAAAGGTCTCCTATACAGCAGTAAACGCGATCTTCAAGTATCGCTTCAGTCGTTCTGCGCTCTTATAATTGTTTGAATCAGCCGGTTTTGGAGTGATAGCTGGCGGTGGCAAACATACTGGAGGGTACACTGGCGAGCATCCGTTGGCCAGAGAGCCATTGGGGAAGTTGGATATTGCTAGCAAGCGGCTAGCTAGGCAGCCATTGGTTATGTTGGCAAGCTGACCCCGTCCCTGAAAAAGATGAATCGCTTCGAGAAGGGCAAGTTTGTCCAAACGAAGAAATCCGGTGTATCGGTTCGAAGACTACGGCCATGAAACCAAGGAGCCACCACAGTGATAAATGCTGGACAAAGAAGGACGTAAACTTGGAACATTATGTGTCACATAACCACACACGCAAAGCAGTTCTTTATAGGACTATCAACACTGATTTCTATCAAGAGTTATTTTTCAAGTATTTATTCAAGCAAAACTTAGTGTTGTACTCTGAAACTTTCACAGTCGTTAATTGCGAGCTACTTCGGTGCCTAGACCATCATCAATGCATGAATTTATATTTTGTGGGGCAATACAGAGAAACCTCTCCGGGTCGCCACTACCTACCGTTACACAGTGCATGGCTCTCGAGAATGTTATGATTATTGTAGTTTTATGGTCTGGAAACATTTTCATTCTCGTTTCATTTAACAATCACGGTTGTTGATTTATTTTTGTGGATTCGATTCTTTGGCTTTCTGCATGTTTAGGTGGTTTCATTTTACACGTTAAATGCCTGGCATTGCTTGAACGTTTTTGAATTTCTCAACCTTAACTAACTCCTACTACTTCTATAAACCTATTTCGTGAATAATAGTGATTTTAGTGAATGAGTTCCCTATCGAATGTGAGCTCTAAATTTTCTGAAAAATATTAACTAACTACGATTGTTTTGCAGTTTCTCGATGCAACGTTCAAAAGTAAGTGTGTCCATATCTCAACTCTCTTGGATGGGGTTTTGTGGCCTGATAAGGGCCGTTTTTCTGTTGCCTGAGTTGAGAGGATGTGAATTTCACCTCCGAAATCATACAACGTACGCCCCTGTCGCACTTATGAAAACTAAATATTCCTCTACCTGATAGGGGTGTATGTCCTTAATTGATTCCGACTGAGCGCTACGGGGCAATAATCAGCAATCCGAGAGGATGGCAGAAAGGCACAATCTGTCATTAAGTACAAAAAAAATTGGTCATCTGCTAGCTGAAAGGTATCACAGAGAACTGTGATAAGGCTCTATTTATTTACTTGTCGTCAATTTATTGTAGACCAGTTTTGTTTCACAAGTCTATTTTGTTATATCTAAATTACCCTAAACGCGAAAGAAAATTTTCCAAAAAGTATTTTTAGTCATTGTTACATCTATTATATAACAGGACATCATTCTTCAAACAAGAAGAGCTACACCAGCAAATCTTGGGCGCGGTGATCGATAATCCTGGTCAGTCGCTCAAATGGATCGGCAAAAAGCTTGGAATCCGCCATTCCACCGTGTCTCGCGTTGTGAAGATGTTCTAGGAGACGAAGACCATCGAGCCGAAAACCGAAAACGGAATACCCAGAGAAGGCGTGGAAGATAAGGCAGTACTTAAAGAATAACTCGAACCTTTCCACCCGAGACGTGGCTTAAAAGGTCAATTCGTCGAAGTGGTTCGTCCAGCAGACCATAAAGCGGGCTGGGCTACGTGTTTTTAAGGTCAGGAAGGCGCCAAACCGGACTGACAAGCAAAACACGGTGGCCAAATTGCGTGCGCGGAAGGTGTACCGTGAGTGGCTGGTCAAGCCAGGCTGTCTCGTCATGGACGACGAGACATATATCAAGGCGGACAATAGACAAATCCCCTGCCTCGAGTTTTTTGTCGGTACCTCCCGCATGGAGTTCCGGAAGAGAAAGATGGACAAATTCGCGAAGAAATACCTGTTGTGTCAAGCGATCTGCGAGTTCGGACGGCACAGCAAGCCGTTCGTTACAACCGGCACCATAAACGGGCCGGGCACTCACCGTGGCTCCTCGCTTCGTGTCGTGTGGATTTGTAGGAAGCGAAGGGCGTTAATGTGGTCCCGAAGGAGGCGAACCCGCCAAATACACCAGAACTTCGTCCGATCGAAAAGTTTTGGGCGATAATGAAGAAGAAGTTTAAGAAAAGCGGAAAAACATTCAAAACCGATGAAGCTTTGAAGAAAAACTGGGAGAAATTGTGTAAGGAAGATGAACAAAGCCTCGCCCAAGATCTCATGAGCAGTGTTAAGAGAAATGTACGAGCATTCAGCTTGGGGGCGGAAATTCAATAAATTAATTATGCCGAAACATAGCTAATATATAATTATTCAATCCCTGAAAATTTGAGAAGTATCCGATTTAAAATGAATTTTTGGTGATCATTTTTGTGTGTCTCATTTTTTCCGAGTCCAGTCTTTATCATAACTTAAAAAATGAAGGGTATTCGTCAAAAAGTGCATCAGTTTCATATCATATCACATATTTGGATGAAAATTATATTTTTTCCGCAATACAGAGACAACAGTGTTACACATAAAACCGTTATTGAATTACTAATAGATAAAACATCTGCAAAACAATGTGTCCTCTTTTAAAAAAAACCTTATTTATCTTACGCTCATGTTTTGGTGGTTCTACTCTACTAATACGTCTACTGATTCTCATTTAATCGCTCTCTAATACCAGCGCACGCGAACTGTCATGTTGGCATATGCTGCAAAACTAGGGGTGTCTAAGCAGTGGCGTAACACCACTAGGTGTTTCGTGTGTTTTGAGTTTTTTTTAACTGGTAATCGTTATGTCCACGGGAAAGCATTAACGGATAAAGAGAAGAGTAAAATAGAAGCAGTTCATCGGGATTTGAGCTATAGCTCTTTGGATTAGCCGTTCGCATCAAGCAATACTAACAGACATGAAAAATCCAGCAGGATATGGCAAAAACCGGACAAAACCTCGAAAATTGACGTTTTCCGGACAAAATTTTTAGTGTTGCACCGAATTTTCAGAAATTGCTGGAACGGATAAAGCAGGAACTTAACTTGAACGCTTCTCGGTCAGGAAGCGATCAGGAAGTTCAGTGCGGAAGACACTGGTTTAAACCGGAATCGGGTCGAAAAAAGGTGGTGCTAGCCCTCGTTTGGATAAACGTATACTGGAGGCACCCGAGTACAAGAAGGTGATTCAAAATGCAAAAGTTGTACGATCCAATGCTAGCAGGGATTTGGAACTGTACAATCATGGATGACGAAACCAACGCGAAATTCGCCTACAAATCCGGGGCACAATATGATACGGTGCGTGAAGGGGAAGTATTGAACCAGTCTTAGACATCCATTCAAGTCCAAAATCTTGGTTTGAAAGCTATGGTCTGGTAAGCTATTTGTTCCTGTGGTATGATTTCGTAACCCTTCATCATAACCAGAGATGGTATTTCGCACTAATGTTACGCCAGTGCGTGAGATTTGTACCTTCACAGAGGATACAACCATAACTCACCGCAGATAAAACAAAGTGCTCTTTTACTCGATGGTAAATAGGCAGAGCGAAAGTGTGCGCCTGTGATGGGATTGCTTGGAGAGAGTGAATCACTCTCTCATTTAAACGACCGCTCTGACGTTCTTTTATCTATCTTCGCCCACGTTCTATCGCCTGAGATCACTGCCGCGTACACTTATGCGAGGACGCGACAGTGATTCGCTTGTGTGATTGAAAGTTAAAACGCCGTCGGAGTTGTAGAAAATGTCCGAAGAAGGAAGCGGAAGAAACATTCTTCTTTCTTACTTTGTTATATAGCGTCAAAGCAAATTTTGCAATCACTGCTATATATTAGCAGACGAGCCCATGCCAGTGAGCTTACTGGGGCGCACGCGTCAGGGAATTTGTCTGCGTTCGCTTCTGTGAATTTGAGAGCTCTTCTTCTCACTCTAGAGCGATCGAGAGTAGTGTGACTAAAAACCATTTTTCCACTAATATGCGCTACCCGCATGCAAACACGCAGGGCCGCAAATTAAACTCAATCCGAGTGTCCATTTTACTCAGTCGCATGTGAACTGCAACTCAGTTTCGTAAAAAAGTGGAGTCACGCGTAGACTGAGTAACTCCATTGCAGGGACTGAGTCCCGTCGTGCAGGGGTGAATATGAACAAGAGAGAAGAGCTCTCGTAGAGGTAAGAAGAGTGTGTGGAAAAATTAAAATCTCTCTCTATCACTAAGGATATGGACATCACTGATCATAACTTCGATGAAATGAAATATATATCAAAGAGTGTTCACCATAACGATTTTTACCCATGAGTCGATGTCCAAAGGATCCTGTTGCCTTCTGTCCAGATCTTGCGTCTTGCTTTTACGCGAAATCAACGGTAGGATGGTATACCACCAAGAATGTTTCATCCGTTCCAAAGGACATGCACGCTCATAATTGCCCGCACATTCGAACAATTGGAGAATTCTGGGCATTGACGAAGGCGCACGTTAGGAAACATGTCTCGGCAGCAGATACCATTTAACAGTTTCAAAAAGATTGGAAGAAATTGTCAAAACTGAAACTGTGCTGAATCTTTTGAATAACATCCGCAAGAAGGTGCACCAGCTAGCATACAATCGCTAGATTGCAAATATTGAGAACGCCAACCTGATGTTAACAGTATATCTAATAAAATTTGAATTTCTAACACTTTTGTAGTATTCTTACTAAGAATTGGGTGCGTCCATGCTTTCTGGGTAGTCTTAAATTGTATGTTAGTATGAGTCTGTTTCGGTTGCAGGGTCATTCGAAAAAAAAAAATCAGGTAAAATTAATGTTAACTCTCCAACGTTGTTTAATGTTAAGGGGCAATATTTCACGAAATGTTCCATTCGTACCAATTCATAAACCAACTCCCGGGAAGTTAAAATTCACTTCATGCTAGTCATTGCCATTAATTCAATCCATACATTGTCGTTTAGTAAATTTCGTTCCCCATGTACATAGGCCCTCTCCGATGATGGCTCTAATTATAATGAACCATGTTTACACCAAGTTGCCACTTGAATTTCGATTCCAGCTACCCTCATTTAGAATCTGGGTCACGCACGAAATACGCGAAATTTTCCAACACGCTGCCTTCCCTTACCAATAGCGTGGCCCGTCATGATGCCGTCCGCGTTTCAAGCAAAAATACCTTAATCAGATTAGCTCCCACGAGAGACGGCGGCATATAGTAAGGTTGGAGTACCAAAAATTAAATTTACCAAGCAGTGCCTAAATAATAATATGTGTTACAACCCGCCGTTGCCCCGTTCGACTACTACGTACATCGTTGGATCGATGATGAGACGTGGGACGATGGTTGGTTCACGTAAACAGCTTCCATCATGCCCCATTAGTCCTCCACCCACTTCTTTCCGTGCCATCGTGACACGAACACAGGACACGAACGGTTCAGCGAAAGCAACAGTTTCATTTTCAGCTCAATTGGTACGTTACAGGGCCGAGGAGTGAATGCAAGGATGAAGAGATGATGGCTGATGGGTTGATACCGATGATGGTGTAATTCCTCGGAAGGCCTCCGGGGACTGGTGGATCTAGTAATCGTATAAACCTAGACTTTTGATGGTTGGTTGGAACCAACGGAGACAAAGGGAAGCTGGGAGAGAATGGTTCGATTTGGTGATATGAGATGAGTTCAAGTGGAAGGTATGCTATGGTTGTTTGATGTATCATGTCTCCTTCTTCCTAAAGTTTGTGGCATTTTGTATCGATTTGAGATCGTTCAGGCTAATTTCAAACCCTCGAATTTCCATGTGAATGTTTTCCTCAAAGCAAACTTCAATCAACTCCATCAAATTACGGAAGTCGTGTAACTGTTCAATTCACAAAATCAAGCTGATCCAGCTCGATTATAATCAGTATGAAAAGAATATTTCCCTCAGAATCAAGCAAAACAAGCTACTGCTCGATAGGCTTTCCTCGAAGAACACAAACGGAAAAAGTAATTATCTGGAAGTCAAGTGTGCTTCGCTCCTTCGCCTATAACATGATTATATCGGCGACCACTTTGCCAAACGTTACACGCCGGGGAATAAACAGCCGAACTTTATTGAAGTGATGATACCACATGAAGCTTAGTGTTTGCTTTGGCAAAACAAACATCATAATCCAGTCTATAATCCCTCATCGAACGCTTCGATTATTTGTTTTCCTTCCCCACCGCCTTTGGCCTAACCGCTGGAATCGATCGAACAGATAATAATCAGATTATAATCAGATTGCGTATTATCTCATCATGTGGCAAACGAGGCAAATGCCCTTATAATTCGAATCAAAAAAAAATCCTCAATCGATTTCGATTTTCCCATTATTTATTAAAAAATAATAATAAGAAAACTCATTGTCAATTTCTCAGCTTTCATTCATATGAAAGTGAAACGTACCGGAAAGTATTAAATATCCAATCAGTTCTTCTCTTTCATCAGTTCAATCGTTCTTGAGCTACCATATACCACAAAAGTCGCTCACAGTCGCTTAGATAATAATAGATGAAAATAAAGGAAAATCTGACCTACAGTGATATCTAGACTTTCTTACGAATTAAATAACAAAAAAAACTTCAGTTCTAAATCACGGATGAAATGGAAACGTGATGTGTTTCTCTTGAATTCACCGTGTCACTGATAAATGTCGAACGGACTCACAATCTAGTCTTTTGGATGTTTTTTGTTTCCTAGACCTTGGATCGATAATCGGTTTTCCATGCGGTGGGTAAGTCTTTCTTCATAACAATGGTATAAACCGATCTAGAACGTGTCCACAATGAAGGAGAAATGGAGAAGCATACGGAGAAAAGCCAATAATTCTTACCGATTCAATAAAATTGTTCGGAAGTCTACCACAAGGGGGAGAGGAAAGCCTTCGACCGTCTCTGATCGGGAATTTTCATCGTCATTTGTTTGATTTCCATGTTCGTCTCATTGTTGTAGAAGATGCCATCTATTTATTTATCGAGCTTTCCCACTTCACATTCGATGGGGCTTGATATCTTAAGGCGATTTGTGCAGAACAGTTGTGGGTAATCACATGCTATGAAGATTCGTGACACAATACTTAAAAAGATAATGGAACATAGAAGATTTCTTGAAAATTAGATAGTTGTAGACAGAACTGATTTTTCTCAGAAAATGTCCGGAACAAACAAACTGAAGAAACAGACACGTATTATGGAAGAAATCTGTTGGCAACAATCCTTCAAGTGCCAATTGGAAGCAGATTTAATCCGGGAACTAGAAAGTGATAGCTCTACCACAGAGAATAGACGTTCGTCTTCGATCTGCTACTTGTGTAAAACTTTAAACCGACATTTCAAATGTATGTCGTTATGCTCCTGGTAGGCGGCGCTGCAGTTGTGCGATAACTGTCATGTCAATGTTTTTCATTAAAAAGCCTAGCACAAAACCTCAAAAGATTTGTTTGTTTTTCTCTGTATAGGCTTTTTATACCGGCTGCTCATATTTACTTTTACACACGTTTTTCAAGAAAAGGTACATGGACATCAATGTCTGTTCTCTGTGGCTCTACTGCAGATCCAGCCACCCATTTCAGAATGTCTGGAGAGTCACGCCCATTCCGAGGTTACTTTCATATAAAATAAGCCCCACATGTAAACATTACGGATATCATTTGGATAGGGGCACTGCAACACACTTCCAGATTTGGAAATGTAATATTTTATAATAGGCACGTATTAAGATTTATTCGAAAGTAAGATTACTGTTATATAGCTATAATCAGATAGACCTCACTCATGGCCGCGTCCTTAATAACACTATCTTGTTCATTCGTAAAAATAAAAAAAATCGACGTTCATTCGTAATTAGTTTCATACACTCGCGATAAAATAAGCTGTGGTAGCCATTTAATGATATTTAAGAGGCAGAAACGATAAAAAGCTAGTGTCTTCATTGCTGTGTGCTAAGGATTACGAGAAGACCACCACGAGTTCAAATCGACGGCGATAAAATCGATGCGGTAGATAAAATCGATGTATCTCGGCTCTTTGGTGACCGCCGATAACGACACCAGTAGAGAGACACAATGGCGCTTTATTACCAGAGGATCGGCGGCTCCAAACGAGCGTTCATCCAAGCTGCTGCAGGTGATCGTTGGGGGACTCTTTCCGAGCCACGACCTGAGTCCATGGCCTCCCGCCGCCGTAGATTTGTCCCATGACCAGCGTTCCAGTATCCCAGACCTTAACGCTGTCATAGCGACGGAAGAGTGGACGGCTCCGCCGAACACCCGTGACCACGTGGGCATTGACAACGGCACAACGGGGCCCGGCGACGAGGCGACGGTGACGAATGAGGAACTCATTGCGATAGCAAAGTCGCTGAAGGTGAACAAAGCGCCGGGACCGGATGGTATTCCGAACCTGGTCATCAAGACGGCTATCTTGCTGGATCCCGAAATGTTCAGGGTGGTGATGCAAAGGTGTTTGGACGAGGGCGTCTTCCCGGACGCCTGGAAAATTCAGACCCTTGTGTTGCTAAAAAAAAAAACGGGGAAGCCATCATGAGATCGGCATATACACCTATATGTCTGTTGGGTACAGCTGGTAAGGTGCTCGAGAGGGTAATCCTCAACAGACTGACAACACACACGGAGGGTATAGGCTGTCTGTCTAATAATCAGTTTGGCTTTCGCAAAGAGAAGTCGACGGTGGATGCCATCCTGTCCGTCACCAAGACGGCTGAGGTGGCAATCCAGTGCAAGAGGCGAGGAGTACGATACTGTGGAGTGGTCACCCTTGACGTGAGAAATGTATTCAATAGCGCCAGTTCGGTGGCTATCGCCGACTTGCTCCAACGCCTACAGGTTCCTGGGTACCTGTACAAGATTCTCGGAAGCTACTTCCAGAATCGTGTACTGGTATACAATACAGAGGCAGGCCAGAAACGTGTTCAGATCACCGCAGGCGTCTCACAAGGTTCGATCCTGGGTCCGGTGTTATGGAACACGATGTACGATGAGGTACTGCGGCTTGAGTTCCCGAGCGGGGTGAAGATAGTCGGGTTCGCAGACGACATCACCCTGGAGATATGTGGTGAATCCATCGAAGAGGTCGAGTTAACGGCCTCGCACTTCATCGGCATTGTGGAGAGATGGATGAGGTTCTTGAGGTATCTTGAGGATATGATCGACGATAAGCTGTCCTTTGCCAGTCACGTTGATTACGCCTGCAAGAAAGCCTCTATGGCTATATCGGCATTATCCCGCATGATTTCGAATAGCTCGGCGGTGCAAGGGAGTAAGCGTAAACTCCTGGCCAGTGACGCCCTGTCCATACTTAGGTATGGCGGGCCGGCATGGATCACCGCCTTGAGTACCAAGAGCTACGTAAGTAAGCTAGAGAGTACGCACAGGCTTATGTGCCTAAGAATGGTTAGTGCTTACCGAACGGTCTGCGTCCTAGCGGGGATGATGCCAATAGGCATGGTCATAAAAGAGGACGGAGAGTACTTCGAACAACGTGGAACAAGAGGTATTCGGAAGACCACTAGAGCCGCATCCATGGTTAAGTGACAAAGGGAACGGAACAACTCCATCAAAGGTCTGTGGACCCACCGACTAATCCCGGAATTAACCAGGTGGGTCGGTAGGCGACACGGTGAAGTAAACTTCCACTCAGATATTGTCTGGCACCAGCTGTTTTAGATAATACCTGCGCAAATATGGGCATGCACAGTCCTCCGCATACAGCGAGTGCGCGGGAGTTGAGGAAATTGAGGAACATGTGTTCTTCGCATGCCCTCGCTTCGACGGCGCGAGATCGGGCATGATTGCCGTAAGCGGTCACGACACGACTCCGGACAATTTGGTCCCGAGGATGTGCCAGGACCGAGACGTCTGGATCGCAGTACGCGTAGCAACCTCCCAGATCGTCCTCGATCTCCAACAAAAATGGCGAAACGACCAAAGGCAGGTCGCAGGGACCACCTAACTACTAAAGCCCTAAGTAGTTACACATAGTGGGTGCTTAACAAACACACAAGCCCCCTCCCCGAAGTAATATCGAAAGGTGGTTCCGGGAAGGGTACAGGGCTTAAGGCACGGACGGGTTTTTAGTGGGTCGAGGAGTTGGCACCATCATCTCCACACCCTGAGATCTTCCGGTTGCAGCTTTTCCATCCCATTCCATTCCATTCCATTCCATCCCATTCCATTCCATTTGGTGTGTATATTGGGTAGGACTTTTGTCGGATGGTGATAAAAAAAAAACTAAGGCAGATAATTGATTTTGATAAATTCCCCATGGAAGGTAATTATTTAATTGTAATTATTTTTCTACGCCCTTGCGAGCGGCCTTCGGCAGTTAACCGGAACATTCGCCATGGCGGACGAAAGCATGCGTGTAGGCATGTTTTTGAGTTCTTTCTTCGTTTTATTTATCAATTTCTCCTCAGTTTTCGCGATAAAATTGTTGTAGTAGATCTTACGCTTCAGGTTGGCTCAGAAATTTTCGATGGGACGCAGCTGGGGTACGTTGCTCCAGCCGCTTCATCTCCTCCAACGATCGCTTCGAGTAGTAGGCCGACGCCAGATCCGGCCAGGGCACCGCGTTTTCGCCCTTATGGTATTTCTTGATGAACGACGCCGCTTCCGGCTGGCATTTCGTACTATAAATTTCCCCGTTTACAACCAGTCTGGAGCGAAAGATAAGCGGCTTTGAAATCCCCTTCTCGCTGTATGTCAGCCACAGCAGCACCTTCTTGGTGAACTTGGTGTGTGAAATTTAATTTCAAATATGGACCATAATCGCACCATCAGCATCCTCAATTTGAATGCTTGTTCAATCCGGAACAAAAAAAAAATGAACTCAACATGAAGACCATCGACATCGCCATCGTCACCGAGGCACATCTCAAGCCTGAACTCAGCATTTTCATCCCAGGATACCGGATTGTGCGACTTGATCGTAGCGGCTTTAGTGGAGGAGGAGTTGCGATCGCCCTGCGCTACAACATCAACTGCCATATGCTACCGAGTTTTTCAGCTGCAGTCAATTGAAGCCATCGGAGTCGAGGTCAAAACTGCCGTTGGCCCTATCACCATCATCGCGGCCAATTTTCCCAAGCAAGCCAGCACCGCTAACGGAACAACAACGGTCTTACGAAACGACACCCGCAAGCTAACTCGGAGACAGGGGCCGTTTATCCTCGTCAGTGAACTGAATGCGAAACACGAAACCTGGGGGAATATCCGGTGCAACCGGAACGGAATAATTCAGCAGGAAGACCTGGAAGAGAGTCATCACACCGTCCTGGGCCCGGATACTCCCACCCGGTTGAGGAGATCCGGGGTCCATTCGAAGTTGGGTCCTCCGTCAACCGACATAGGATCACCAGACGGAAGTACCATCGTGCCAGATGGGAGAGATTCCGACAATATGTCAACGACATCGTCGATTTCAACGTGAACCTCGAGTCAACTGATGCCATCGATCGGCAGCTCCAGAACATCGAACAAGCGATCTCCCAGGCCCGGGAGCAACATGTACCGGTGATTGATCAGGTGAGCAACTCTGTACCCATTGATAGACCCACTAAAGATTTACTACAATTGCGAAACGCCATCCGAAGGCAAAACCAGTGAACTGGTGTGCCAATGCTAAAAAGTCACTGTAATCGATTGACGAATATTATTATGGACCTTAAGAATAACAATTTTGCCGACAAGATCCGCTATGTCCCAGATTGTGCAAAGCCGTTCTGGAAGTTGACAAAAGTTTTAAAAACTAAACCAAGACTCATTCCACCTTTGATCCCACTAGTCAACAGTGGCTCTAAGGATCGCTAAGAAACTCCTGCAGAAAAGGCTGCTGAGATAAGCCAACACTTCGTCAGCTTCCAACAATCTCGGACAAAACACCGTCAATCCACACGAAACTGCCGTTAGCGCGCTTATTACTAACATCCATAGAAGCCCCAACAACTTCACAGAAGAGTTGGAGATTTCTGCTGACGAATTGTTGACTTATATCAAAGGCTCAAAGAACATAAAGGCCCCAGGTTTCGATAACATTATGAATTTGGAGCTCAAGCAATTGAGCTTCCAGTTCTATAACCATCTGGCGATGGTTTTCAACCAATGCCTGCGACTTAGCTACTTAACACGACCCTCGTGTTGGGCAAGTTATTCCCATCCAGAAACCTGTTATTCCCATCCAGAAATTGCCTTCCGCTTCCAAGAGCTATAGGCTCATCAGCCTTCTCTCAGAATTATTCAAGCTGTTTGAGAAAGCGATCTACCGTCGGCTTCTCTCATCTGCCGACGAATTGAACATCTTGCTCGGCGAACAATTTGGCTTCCGACGTGGTCGTTCAACAAGTCACCAACGTAATCGAGTCATTAATATCCTCATACGGAACAAGTCTGTTACTGCCATGGCACTTCCAGACATCGAGAAGGCTTTGATAACGCGTGGCATGAAGGCTTGGTGTACAAGCTAAAACGATTATATCTTCCCATCTTCCTGGCGAAGACAATTAAAAATTATTTGTCAGACAGGACATTCTGTGTTTCGCTGCATGGTGAAGTTTCCGATGCACAGGAGATCTCCACCAGTGTTCCACAGGGAAGTATACTAGGTCCACTTCTCAGTCGTCCATAATGGTAGGGTAACAAGAACGTTTACAGCAAAACTGCAGCGAAGGCTTAACGTTCTGTCAAAATACTTCACGAAATGGAAGATCTGTATCAACGCGGCGAAAACCCAGGTCATCCTCTTCCCAAACTCCAATTCTCCCAGACTTGTTCCACATGAGGATGGTAAAGTTAGCCTAAACAACACAACGGTAGAATGGGCCAAATCAGCTGTCTATCTTGGCGTTACCATAGACAGCAATCTTATTTTCAGGGAGCAAGTTGACAAGGCTGTCCCAAAGTGTAACGTTCTGTTGAAGCTACTGTACCCATTGACCAACAGAAGGTCTACATTATCCCTGAAAAACAAGCTTGCTGTCTACAAGCAATGGATTCAAGATGATCCTGAACACCCCTCCGAGGACAAGAACATCTGAGGTCCACCGTCTGGCCGAGATAAAAAATGCTCGACGATCGCTTTAAAGAGTCTATCAATCGGTACAGAGCACGCTGCTTGACATCGGATCACCAGATCATCTGGAATCTGGTTCCCCATTCCTAGGATTTTCAAATTGTAGCTACAGTTTTAGTTTAAGTAGGTTATCAAATTTTGAAACTAACAATGCCCCAAGGCCTGATCTGACAAAATATATAAAACATCAAACACACAAAATTCACCAAACACATAAAACACTTAAACAAAGCTGAAGAGCCCATTGGGCTAAAACACTTACAATAAAAATTAGTTTAAAAAAACAAAAATTGGAAATAAAAACAAATTTAGTGGTAGTATTACCACTCCCAACGAAATCTCCGCATAACTTCGGCTGTAGTTCACTCCTCACTATACATGAAGGGGAGAGCCTCACGAGAAGACAATGCTAGCCTCCTAGCACGAGTTTAGATCGACGGTGATGAAATCGAGGTAGTAGACGAATTCGTGTATCTGGGCTCATTAGTGACCGCCGATAACGACACCAGTAGAGAAATAAAAAGGCGCATTATGGCTGGCAATCGTGCCTACTTTGGACTCCGAAGGACGCTAAGATCGAACAAAGTTCGCCGAACCACAAAGTTGACCATCTACAAGACATTAATTAGACCGGTAGTTCTATACGGCCACGAAACATGGACATTGCTAGTGGAGGACCAACGCGCCCTTAGAGTCTTTGAACGGAAGGTGCTGCGTACCATCTACGGTGGAGTGCAGATGGAAAACGGAACGCGGAGGAGGCGAATGAACCACGAATTGCACCAGTAGCTGAGAGAACCTCCCATCGTACACATCGCTAAAATCGGTCGACTACAATGGGTTGGGCATGTCGTAAGAATGTCGGACGACAGCCCTGTGAAAATGGTTCTCGAAAACGAACCGACAGGTACAAGAAGAACAGGCGCGCAACGAGCAAGGTGGATCGATCAAGTAGAAGGCGTCCTGCTGACCCTCCGCAGACAGCGAGGCTGGCGAGTGACAGCCATGGACCGAATAGAATGGAGACAACTTCTGTGTACAGCTGAGGCCACGCCGGCCTTAGTCTGATTGGTAAGGTAAGTACACTCCTCACTTTCAAAGAAAAAGCTTCGGTTCGTAGTTTCAGAATTTCAGTTCGGCTTTAAAGTAAATTGGCACCGCACTAGAAAAAAACCTTATACGATACTTTGACAACAACCATAACCCAATTCGGTCCTAGTAGCCGTGGAAAAAAGATAATGTTATTCTTGAAACCCGTAGCACTTTCATGCAAACTAGGGCCACTAAAACAAGGAATAACGTTTCCCTAACATCATGGTGAATCTTACTTCCCCTTTTAGTTTACAAAATCAGATACTTCTGTTTGGAAAACTACTCGAAATATGACTGATTAAAGCCCTTTATTTCAAACTAACAAAATTTGGAAATTAGCGGACGCACAAAAAGTAAAAACCAGAGCAAAGCTATTTAATCTTTCACTTCACAATTCATAAATGGCTCAAATTTATGCTAATATCATACAACACAGAGTTTTCAAAAACAGTGAAAAACACAAACGTCACGCCCGTTTCACGGCATAGCCTCCTGTTCTCAAGCACCTACAAAATGACGATGCACGGTTGAAATGAATTCGCCAAATCTTAATTAACTAATTTACCACCGACAATCAAATATCAACCACATGTTTTCTCCAGTTTAATCACGCTTGAGAATTATCCATTATTCGAAACACCAACCCTCACCAGTGCGTCATTGCGGCGAGATCAAAGAACATCCGCCAATTTCGGAAGTACATCCGACTTTCAAAGTGCCAACTACTTCTGAGTGAAACGAAAAAGTTTCCTTTACACCCGACTCTCGAATCGAAATCTCAGCACCTTTACAGCAAAAGCAATGAGGCATAAAACCCTTTGCTTCGACTCCACCCGGACCCCGAGCTGCCAACGACCGACAAGAAGCGATTCAAAAATCACTAACGGACGGCGAACGACGGACGAGTTTTCCATCATCACAACCAACGTGCGAATATTTTATGATTCCTCAGTGCGCACAACAAAAGGATCGAGGAGCCAAGAAAAACAGCTGATTGAAGAAAACTTTCTCCATCCACTTGTTTCGTCGTGGTGGCAGAGGAAAGTTTGTAGAGAGGGGAAATATTTCCGGTGCCGTTACATTTCCCTTGTGCTTTTGTGTTCTCACCCGAAGGCACTTGGGAAACGAAGCACCACTTCCACGAAATGCTTTATGTGTTTTACATAAAATATTACCCGCATAACCCCGGACGTGAACTGCCTTCCTGGAAAAGTGGGAAACGAAAACTTTAGGATCTTGATTTCTACGGTCTAGGGCCGAGACTACCGGCTGAACTTCGACTCGGCATGCTTTACGATTCTTCCCGAGATGTTGTGCTTGTTCTTGTTAATGGGCCACCCTCCCGGAAAAAAGTGGGGCGCTAATTTTAGAATTTATTATGGCTTCATTTAGGGAAAACTTTTCTCCCTATTGCCGTGCGCTTAGCGGAAAGTTGCATAATGCATGGGATTATGCAATCAGTTCGTATTGTGTGTTTTGTTTTGGCTTGTTAAGGTGTGTGTGTGCTAAGACAGTGTTACCAGAAATCCATATGCCGATAAGAATGAGACAAGATTTCAGAATTCAGTTGTAATCACGAGTAAATTTTTAGCTTTTTTAATGTTGGCTACGGAAATGCTGACTATTCTCGTTAACCTCGATTTTTTTATATTCTCCCACCAAAACGCTCACTGAATGTGTTCATATAATAACATGGATATTTAACTTTTTATTAAAATTTCATTTGATTCAAGTATAGGATGTTTCGATCATTATACATACACTAATGATTCACCGCCAATTCAAAATGCGTGTAGTAAGTATTCAACCAACTTTTGGCTGCGTCACGTGGTTTTAAACATCCTAATTAAGCTGATGTTGTCACGAATTGTGCACAAACGGTCTTTCGATCAGAAAACTGGCTAAGGAAGAAGGGGTGAGCGTCGGAGCAGTTCAAACCGCATTACGGATGTATCGACAACAGTGCTCTTTCGTAGATTTCCCGAGACAGGGTGGACAACCCGGTCCCGCTGACTCGTCCATTCTACTTTATATACGACAGACACAATGAATGGTCAAATCTACGTGAAGGAGTGTGTTCAAAAAAGGTTGCTAAGGCCGCAATTTTTTTCCAATTTTCGAAAAACTGACTCCTGTCGTAGGCACTCAGAAACCCTAGTAGCACACTTGTTGCCATTCAGTTGAGATAACATGAATATGACTGTCTAAGTCATAATCAAGTTACTACAACAAATTATTATCGTTGTGTGCTACTTGGGTACGTTTTAAGTATTTTCGTAACTTGTTCGGAGTGCGATTCGATCTCGTGATATTGGCGTGAGAGGTATGGATGTTAACCACTACGCCGGGGTCGCCCCCAAGTTCCTACCAGTAGTTGGCAACGCATTACCTCTGGCTGCTTTCAATTTTGTCCGATAAACACGAGCTTGCTCGGTATTGGTACATGGTCGTTCCGAATGATATTCCGTATGTTCTACATATCATAACGCGCTTCCGAAATTTGCGCATACGGTAGGCATGAAAACGATTAGGCATTGTACTTATTCTCATGTTCACAGTTTCTCAAAACTTATTTTTTCCTTGAAGTAAACTCTATCCAACGGATAACACAACAGAATTACTAGTCATAACAGTACTTATTGGAATGTGAAGCGAATGTTACTTCGGAATATCATGTTCAAGAAACAAACCGTTGTCCTAGGAAATTTCTTGATATTTGCCGGAATGCAACATTCTTTAAAACTTTCCAAAACCGATAGATGAATATGTACGCGAATTATTTTCATGTTGTATTTGTAAAATTTTAAATACTTGAGTAAATAAAATGGCAATCGTAAAAACCTCTAGTTGTTACGAGCGATAAACTCAAACCACTCAGACCACTGCATAATTAATAGGCCTGATACCGGTTGCCTACCCGAGCAGGAGACAACAACATATGAATACCTAATTTTGATCTTGATAACTGGCCTTGGTATAAAATAGCTCAGATTAAGAGATAAAATACCTAAGCAAAATACCTAATAATTGCAAGCAAAATATCTCTCGAATAGTAAAACTTGTTATTTTGGATACCTGGTAATACCTTAGAGGTACTATCTTGGTATTGTCTTACTTCAATTTGGTATTCGCATAACATTGTGGGAACAACTTTATGGTATTATTCTCAGGTATTTTACCTCTTAATCTGACCTTCTAAATACCAAGGCCAGTTATCAAGTTATTCGGTTCTGCTCGGGTAGCCAACGGTTTGCTAACAACAGCCGGCAGCGCACCTTTTTATTTAATTTGTTTTTTATTTCAATTCTTTGTCTTACATGCTACTTTACAATTTTAAGAGTTTTAGCCCAAAGGGCTCTTCAGCTTTGTTTAACGTTTTATGTGTTTTATGTGTTAAGTGTGTTTTGTATTTTAATTAATTATATCAGTTCAGCCCTTGGGGCATTGTTTATGAAAATTTGATAACCTACCTAATCTACAACTAAAACTACAATTTGAAAATCCTAGGGGTGGGACACCAGATTCCGGATGATCTGGTGATCCGATGTCAGGCAGCGTGCCCTGTACCGATTGATAGACTCACTAAAGCGATCATCGAGCATTTTTATCTCGGCCAGATGGTGGACCTCAGATGTTTTTGTCCTCGGAGGGGTGTTCAGGACCATTCTGAGGAATTTATTTGGAACACGCTGAAGATTCAGGTGATGTGATTTTGCGTAACTCTCCCAGAATGGCTGTCGTACTCGATAACTGAAAATATGATTTGCTGGTAGACAGCAAGCTTGTTTTTTAGGGATAATGTAGACCTTCTGTTGGTCAATGGGTACAGTAGCTTCAACAGAACGTTACACTTTATGACAGTTTTGTCAACCTGTTCCCTGAAAATAAGCTTGCTGTCTATGGTAACGCTAAGATACAGCTGATTTGGCCCATTCCACCGTTGTGTTGTTTAGGCTAATTGTACAATCCTCAGGTGGAACAAGTTTGGGAGAATTGAAGTGTGGAAATATGATGACCTGGGTCTTCGCCGCGATGATACAGATCTTCCATTCAGTGAAGTATGCAGACAGAACATTCAGGCTTCGCTGTAGTTTCGCTGTAAGCGCTCTTGTTACCCTACCATTGTGGACGACTGCGGTATCATCGGCGAATAACGACAGAGATGCATTTGCAGGCAGAGGAGGTATGTCCGAGGTGAATAGGTTGAACAGAAGTGGACCTAGTATACTTCCCTGCGGAACACCGGCGGAAATCTCCTGTGCATCAGAAACTGCACCCTGCAGCGAAACACGGAATGTCCTGTCCGACAGATAATTTTTAATGATCTTCACCAGACAGTGGAAGATTGTATCGATGCAGCTTGTACACCAAGCCTTCATGCCACACGTTATCAAAGGCCTTTTCGATGTCGAGAAGTGCCATGGCAGATGATTTCGAAACAGACTTGTTCCGTCTGAGGATGTTAATGACTCGATTAAGTTGTTGAATTGTCGACCGACCACGTCGGAAGCCAAATTGTTCGTCGAGCAAGATCGTTTTTTCAAACAGCTTGGATAATCCTGAGAGAAGGCTGATGGGCCTTGGAAGAGGAAGGATCTTTCCCAGGTTTCAGGATGGGGATGACTTTAACTGATTTCCAACACGAGGGGAAGTAGCTAAGTCGCAGGCATTGTTTGAAAATCAACGCCAGATGGTTATAGAACTGGGAGCTCAATTGCTTGAGCTCCAAGTTCAAGATGTTATCGAAACCCCTTCATTTCTTTGAGCATTTGATATAAGTCAACAATTCGTCAGCTGAGATCTCCAACTCCTCTGTGAAGTCGTTAGGGCTTATATCGATGTTAGTAATAAGCGCGCTAACGGCCCCTTCGTGTGGGTTGACGATGTTTTGTCCGAGATTATGGGAGCTGACGAAGTGTTGACTTATCTCAGCAGCCTTTTCTGCAGGAGTTATCAATCGATCCTTAAATCTATTGCTGTCTAGTGGGATTAACGGTGGAAGGGTATTGGTTTAGTTTTTAAAACTTTTGTCAACTTCCAGAACGGCTTTGCGCAATCTGGGAGAGAGCGAATCTTGTCGACAAAATTGTTATTCTTATGGTTCACCATTCTGGCCTTAATAATTTTCGTCACTCGATTACAGTGACTTTTTAGCGTTGGCAAACCAGTTCGCTGGTATTGCCTTCGGATGGCGTTTCGCAATTGTAGTAAATCTTGAGTGCGTCTATCAATGGGTACATAGTTGCTCAGCTGATCAATCACCGGTACATGTTGCTCCCGGGCCTGGGGTATCACTTGCTCGATGTTCTGCAGCTGCCGTTCGATGCTACTCAAGGGGCATGTTGAAGTCGATGTTGCCGTCAACTTGTTGTCGTAACCTCTGCCAGCTGGTAGTTCCGTCTGGTGATCGGATGCCGGTTGACCGAGGACCCGACTTCGGCCACCACTGGATAGTTGTACGAGCAGAGCTCCTGGTAGACTACCGGCTAGGCGATGTTGTTCCCCATGTTGGTGAGGAAGATTTCGATTGTAGAATGGACCCTGGATCTGCTCAACCGGGTGGGAGTATTCGGGCCCATGACGGTGTAATGGTCCTCTTCCAGGTCTTCCTGCGGTATTATTTCTTCCCGATTCCGCCGGGTGTTCCCCAGGTTTCGTGTTTCGTATTCATGTCGCCGGCGATTATGAACTGCCCCTGCCTCCGAGTTAGCTTGCGGATGTCGTTTCGTAGGGCCGTTGTTGTTCCGTTGGTGGTACTGGCTTGCTTGGGACAATCAGCCACGATGATAGTGACCTTTCGACCACTATCAGAGAGAGGCAGTTTCGACCTCGACTCCAAAGACTTCGATAGAATGCAGCTGGAAGCTCGGAAGCAGATTGCAGTTGATGCTGAGCGCAGGGTGATCGCAACTCCTCCTCCACTAGAGCCGCTACGATCGAGTCGCACAATCCGGTATCCTGGGATAAAAATGCTGATTTCTGTTGTTCCGATGTTTGAAGATGAATATCATCGTCACGGATGTGACGGCTATAAGCTGTTCCTCCTTGGAGCGGCAGGAACGTAGTTGGCGATAGAGCTCGACCATTTGCTCGAGTCGTAGAGCTGTTCATTGACGGGTGGTTGCGTGAAGGTACTGCAACTCGGATTGACCCAGTCTGGAGGAGGAGCTGGGTTGGGGGCGGCGGTGGCGGCCGCGAATTGTTGCTGAACGGAAGCTGGTGGGCGGTTTGCATGGCGGTGATTTAATGTGATCGGCGGTAGGTTTGGCACTTGATACCGTAGCGTCGGAAAGATTTCCTCGTTCATCGGAGGTGGCATACGGCGTTGACCAAGCCGGGATTTGGTGGATGACCGCTTGCGGATCGACAAAAATTCAGCACGTTTTGGGCAGGCTCGATTGCTGCACTCATGGTTTGCGCCACAGTTGGCGCACTTGAGTAGCGCACCGTCTTCCATCGGGACACAATCGTCAATACTGTGGGCTCCGGCACACTTGCCACATCGCGGTATCATGGGGCAGTTGCAAGTTCCGTAGCCGAACGCAAGGCAGTTGCCACATTGCGTCACGTCGTGCTATCTCGGACGATACCGGTCCCACTCGACGATGATGTTGAAAAGGGCCCGTGTTTTCACCAGTTCCGCCATCGTGACGGATCCCTTCTCAAGGTGGACCAGATAGAGTTGGTCCCGGTAGTTTTCATGTTGCTGCGCCTGATGGGAAACACCTTCTGATGCTTCAGTGCCACCGCTTGCAGCTCAGCGAAGATTGACGCTGGAGTGAGTTCCGGAAGGCCACGCAGAATAACCTTCATTGGCTTGCTTCCAGGTGCGTCGTGTGTGTAGAACTCGTGTTGCTTGGCAACTAGGTGAGCACCGACAACACGGTAGTCAGCCTTCGTCGAGCACATCACTTTTGTGCCATCGCTTGATCGAAGAAAATGTTAAGGTGTCTCTCTTATATGATGTGCATTGATACGTATGAGACGTTCCTTACTTAAATTTGAAGTCTGTGATAGGAAAGTACAGCGCATTTAGTAAATTTACTCTGAAAATCGGTATTATAAGACATCACCTCTTATTCTTTAGATATTTTCAATAGTTTAAAATTGTTAGAGGATAATGTTTTATAACGAATAATGAATTTATACGCGAGAAAATTTCCAACCGATTGATGTAAACATCTTGAAAATCGATCGAGCATTTATTAAGTTATTAGCGTTTAAATTGCAACGATATTGTGTGACATTTGCTTATTTTTAGATTTTCATTTGACACCCTACCTAACAATCAATATGCAACTAGCGATTTGAATTTGGATCACTGTTGTAGAATCTCTTCATCCGAAGTACACCTGGAAGCCAGCACCTTGCTGTATATATTTGCGCCTCTGTTTTGACTTGCTGTATTAGTTTGAGAGAATATTTGAGAGTGTGTTCGTGTGAGTTCATTATGAGGGGCGCATTATTAAGCTTGGGACCAAGTTGGGACGGATGTGCTAGTACTGACTGAGCCAAGAAAAAAATCGGATTTGTTCGGGACCTACTGGTCTTAGAGTTAGTCTATGCCCTACCCTTGCCGTAAGACGTAGTCTACGTCAAAAAACATGATTTCTTGTAAAAAAAACAAGTGTGCAAGTTTCAGGGTTTACTCATTTGATAGAGAATAACTCAATAGGATCCTTGCTGCACTGCAATGATATGGCGTGTGGAATCTTTGTAATTTTTAAGAAATGACAGAAGATTTTTTTTGTAGTTTATAAGATTTCACAGAAAAAGAAACAAGCGCGTAAAATTTCCCTTCGTTTAATTCCAAGCCAAAGAATGCGTAAACAACGAAATTGTTTGCAATATTTCATGCGCCACACAATAATGTTTGCAATCCTTCATACAAAAGGCTAAATTCAGGCGTTATCTGGCTTAAATTTACATTAAATATCCCATTATTTTCTGCCAAATCTTGCATTCCCTTTATGTGCATTAGATATCACAGAAAATTAAATGTTTCTTTTTATCTGTGTTGAACAATTCAAAGTGGCGAAACAAACTGGCTATGGATGGCGGCCATTTTTGTATTTTTGTAAGATTAACCTTAAAATCAAATCGCCAGCAATTCTCTGGAAAACTATAATGTTGTACAAAGTAACAGAACGAGCAACCACTAGACTCTTTCATTATCTCTCAACGATTGTTGAAACGCATTAACAAAAACAATGAGGCACTTGAAAATTTGTCTAAAAAAAGCACATTTTAATGCCCCAGTAACAGTAACTCCAGAATTGATGACATCCATCTCTTTATAAGACACCCATCTTCAAATTGAGGATTCCCCCGGTGCCATCCGTTACATTTTGCTATCAAGTTACTAAAATAGCTCCCTCTTCACCATACAAGTAAGCACTAAGCAGCCATCACATCACTGTTATCCCGAAGGAGAGGAAGAACCATCATGATGTGATGCGATCCGTCTGGTGCTGGTGGGGGCAATTTTTCACCGTAACAAAGCACGATAAGAACTGACATTCCCAATGCGACATTCCTTCTGGTGGATAAAATTGGTAGGTTCTTCGGTGGGTTGAAAATCGATTGGCTCTCTTTCGTGTGCTTCAATACGACAAAGCTTTTGGATTGCAATGCACGCCTAGAAAATTAAGAATAGTAGAGAGAAATGCTCGGACCCCTTCGACTAGTGCAGCGTGATTTATTATCTGACAAGTAATTCAGGGACATGAAATGAAATGATCTTCAAATTAAATTCAAAGATGGGAGACTTTCATGTCTCTATTCCGGATGGCTAAGCTCTGCGAAATCCCTTCCAAAGGGATTTTCACCGAAATTCGCCTTTTAATAACAAACAGAGGAGAAACAGACAGCAAACCTTCTTCGTCCTCTCGTATTAGGCAACCACATCACGTATGTTTACAAGTTTCAATGCTTTCGGCATTAGGTCTGTTATTGCTGCTCTCGTTGTTTGGTGCTTGTTTAGTTTCTAAACAGTAGTGGGAGAAACAATGGGACACCGAGCACCAAGAACGAGCTATTTCTGGACTTCCTCTCGTCCTGCAGCTCATCAATGTTGAATGAGCGCTATGGAAGCTTGGTCCTTACAATCCAAGTGTGAGATGAAAAATACATTGTTGATAATGTTGATCAAGTTAAATGTTTAGTTTAAGCGATCGTTGGTTAAAAATGATAACTAAAACTACACCAATTTTTGTGTTAAATTTTTGCTTTGTATCAAAGAAGATACACGAAATTCCAAACGAGTCTAGATGTGTCCTTTGAAGTTAAAACGTTGATTTAATATTAAAGTGATGAAAACAAATCCTAACAGGCTAAGCAAACTCTTAACAAAACGCATTAAAAAAAACTAAGTTAACACATGAGAAACAGTTTCAGTCGGGACGTAATAGTCACATAGAGGAAGAGCAAGATGAAAATGTACACAACAAATGAACCAAATGGTTGCCATGAGTCGGTTGGCAAAAACACCCTACGGGACAAATCACAGTCAAGCGTTTCGATTCGAAGAAACGGTTACCACAGATGGAGATGGTTTTCGGGGTGCTCTTCGCCTCTGTTTTATTTCCCAGCGGAGTTGCCGACAACCAGATAAGTGTACCGGTTAATTTGGGGCTTCGGTTTGCGGGTAGTTCAAGAATGAATTTACAAAAGGGTGAAACGAAATTCAAATGTTGATTAGTGTTTGCTCGCCTGGTCAAATGAATACCGTCAACTGGAAGAGCGAAATTTATATCATTAACATACACGGTTAATCGAAACCTCAAACAAAAGGTATTTATTCAGATTTCAAAAGATAAATAACAAGTTATTACATTTCACCGTTTCGAACGAACTGTCACACTTTACATGTGATCGATGTCATCATGATCTGCACAGTCGCTGGTGACACGGTACCGGCGAACTTATTCTGCTTTAAACGCATTTGTTGTGCATTTCTTTACCACATCCACGAAGTTTTCGCTTGACAATTGCCCAATATTTTGCGATCGGTCTGAACTCAAGGCAATTTGGAGGATTAATCTCTTTAATGACGAAGTTAACATTGTTCGCAGCATACCATTCTAGTACCTCCTTAGAGTAGTGGCAGCTGGCAAGATCCGGCCAAAACATAACGTTGATCTTGTGTTGCCAACATGTTGACATATGTTTCGTCATCCGTTAAAATACAGCCATCAAATTTCGTCAAAACTCTTTCGTATAGTAATCGTGCTCGCTTTTTGGCCACTAAATTTTGTTTCAGGGAGCGATTCGGATGTTAACTGGCACAAAAAGACTTATATTCTTCTCTTGAAAGGGTGTTACGCACGGTGGAAAAGTTGGAATCGTATTTCTTTGCCAAATCACGTATAGAGACACCTGGGTTGCCTTTCACGTACCTCCACACCTTTCTCCTCAGCTCTTTGTCCCTAGTGCCACTTTTATGATAGATGGGTTCCGCTCTATCCACACTCAGGGACTTTGGGAACTTTAACACTTTTGCAATTGTTGAGGTAGACCATGAAGCATCCTTTAGATGTTTGTACACAATAAATTCTCTTTTCTCAAGTTCCATGATCCGTAATTTCGAGAGGCGTCGATCAATCGAAAAAAACTACTCATCATTTTTTTCGTCAATGAAACATCAACAAATGCCTGTTATCCTATCGACCCATCGCGATTTATCGAAAGTTGTTGGAGAAAATGATCCTCTTCCGTCTGGACAAATGGGTTGAGGCGAACAACCTGCTTTCAGATACTCAATATGGTTTCCGTAGGGGTAAGGGAACGAACGACTGTCTCGCGTTACTTTCCACAGATATTCAGTTAGCTTTTGCTAAAAAAGAGCAAATGGCTAAAAAAGCTTTTGCTAAAAAAGAGCAAAAAGAGGGGGCTTTTGATTCAGTATCTGTTGAAATCCTTTCAGATAAACTCCACGCTTGTGGCTTTTCACCATTAATGAATAATTTTTTGTACAATTTGCTGTCAGAGAAACATATGAGCTTCTCTCATGGAAACTCTACAGCTTCCCGATTTAGCTACATGGGTCTCCTCCAGGGATCATGTTTAAGCCCCCTTTTGTATAATTTTTATGTCAAAGACATTGACGGTTGTCTAAGTGACAACTGTACATTGAGACAACTTGCAGATGACGGCGTAGTGTCTGTCACGGGACCCGATGGGGTCGATCTGCAAGGACCCTTACAGGATACCTTAGACAATTTGTCTACTTGGGCTCTAGAGCTAGGTATCGAATTCTCTACGAAGAAAACTGAGTTGGTAGTTTTTTCTATGAAGCATAACCCAGCATAATCGAAGCTTCAAATTTGGGGTAAACCGATAACTCATTCTATGTCCTTCAAATATCTTGGGGTCTGGTTCGATTCAAAGTGCACCTGGAGATCCCACATTGAGTATCTGAAGCGAAAATGCCAGCCAAGGATCAACTTTCTCTGTACAATTACCGGCACCTGGTGGGGAGCGCATTCGCAAGATCTTCTAACATTTTGTCGGTTATAGAATACGGTAGTTTTTGTTTTCAATCGGCGGCTCGGTCGCACATCATCAAACTGGTACGTATTCAGTATCGGTGTCTTCGTATCGCGTTAGGTTGCATGCACTCGACTCATACGATGAGTCTTCAAGTGCTGGCTGGCATATTGCCACTCTCGGATCGGTTTACTGAGTTATCTCTTCGGCTCCTCGCCAGTTGTGAAGTTATGAACCCCCAGGTAATCGAAAACTTTGAGGAGCTTCTCGAGTTGAATCCTCACACTCGCTTCATGACTTTGTACAATTTGTACATAACACAGGATGTCAGCCCTTCGCAGAATATTTCCAATCGTGTTTGCTTTTCCGACTTCGACAGTTCGGTTCATTTTGATTTATCCATGAAGCAGGAGCTTCGTGGAATTCCAGAATATCATCGTCCTATGATTGCTTCTGTGATATTTGCTGCAAAGTTTGGCCAAGTTGATTCCACTAAATCGTTCTTCACTGACAGATCTTTGATAGAGGAGTCAGCAGGCTTTGGTATATCTAATGAAATTCATAGCGCCAATCATTAACTTCAAGCACCTTGTTCTGTATATGTCGCTGAATTAGCGGCAATTCACTTTACGCTAGAAATTGTTGCCTCACTAACACCGGATAGGTTTTTCATTTTCACGGATAGTCTCAGTTCTATAGAGGCTATCTGCTCCTTGAGGCCAGTAAAGCACTCCTCGTATTTTCTCATGAAAATACAGGAGCTTCTAAGTGCTTTATTTTCGTGTTATTTTATCATCAACCTTTGTGTGGGTCCCATCTCATTGTGCAATTCTTGACAATGAGAAAGCGGACTCGCTTGCAAAGGTGGGCGCTATGGAAGGCGATATTTATGACCGACAAATCGCCTTTAATAATTTTTATCCTATTTTTCGTCAACAGTCAATCGGCAGCTGGGAGTATAAATGGAGTAAAAGAGATTTGGGGCGATGGCAATATTCTATCATCCCAAAGGCGTCGAAGAAATCTTGGTTTTGGGGTATGGATGTGGGTCGAGACTTCATTCGTGTGATGTCTCGCCTCATGTCCAATCATTATTCTTTGAACGCTCATTTATACCGTGTTGGGCTGAGCGACAGCAATCTCTGTGAATGTGGACAAGGTTATCATGTGCTGAGCATCGTGGAGTCAGATCTGAGCTTTATGATTCCCTTCGGGCTCGAGGTAGACAAGCCAATGTGCCAATTCGAGATATTTTGGCTCTGCGTGACCTGGAGTTTATGAAACTCATTTATGTGTTTTCGACTAACATTAGCCTTAGATTGTAGTTAGTTTAACCTGTCTGTTTACTTTATGTTTTTTTTCTCAAAAATGTTCAAGTCAAAAGAAGCCAAAAGTGGTATAGTTTGAAGTTTTTGGACAATTTAGAATTAAAAAAAAAATGTGTTATGTAAACCCCACTTCAAATTCCAGCCCACCTTCCCATTCTTTCAGTTGTTATTCCTATTAACCTTGAAACGGCCGCGAGTAATCGGTTCTATCCCCTCAACGTTAGTTTTAAGATAATTGATGTATATAAATATGAAAACTTGGTTCTGTAAAGTTAATTCGATTGAGCCTCTACAAATAAATGATTTTAAAAAAAATGCCTGTCAAACGTGTTTTGTTCCAACCACCAGGGACGTGGTGGTGTATTAAATCGTGCGTCCAGATTTACTTTGAATCGAGCTGTAGCTAAACTTTTCTTTCTTGGCTTATCTAACTTATTGATAATCACAATTAGCTTATTGCCTGTTCTCTACTAGGTGTTCCAACTGCACTTTTATGATAGTTAATTGAGAACTTGAAGCCTGTATTATTTTTTGGCATGGCATTAAGGTACAAACGGGCAAATTTCGAGACAAATATCGATAATTCAAAAACCATTAACTCTAGACACATGATGTCTTCGGAAGATTTAATTTAAAAAATAAGATCTATCTCATAGTTTTGGTGGTACTAGGGTGGTCCTTTTATGTTCATAATAAAAAAAAATTAACTTTTTATTCTTATAATTTAGATGATTTTTTGCTTATACAGAATTGTATATATTTTAATTTAATGAAACTTTGCGGAAGAAATTTTTCTTCTATTTCATCTACGTATCATTTTATAACAGTTTTTCTTACTATTCTTATGACAAGACAGTTTTTTTTGTTGCAATTTTTTTATTTCAATTTGAATTTGAAAACTTTGTAGGGATGACTTTTAGAGCATACCATTGCGACGATACAAAATAATTGCTAGTTATTGTATAAAAAAAACTTGTAGATGTTGAAGGGTTGAAATATGTTTTTGCTAAATATCTTACTGCAAATATTTGCAAATACGGAATACGTGAATGGGAAGAACAAACTTCCATCTACAAGATCCATGCAAAATTGTTTCTCCTTTTTTGTCCCCTGCAGGAGAAAAACTCATTAAAATTGGTAGTTTTGCATTTTTGCTGCATAGTTTTCTTACAGCAGCATCAACAATTATCATCAAAAAGCAAAACAACGCGAGTTTTTTTCAATGAAAATGTTTATATTTTTATATGAACCATCACAAACAAACAGACCTAACGCATTGAACATTTTGCGCTATAAGTCATCGTCACCAACACACCGACGCCATCTGTTTAGCACACTGTAATGAGTGATAGAGCTGAACAGATGGCGGTAGTGTGCTTGCATCAAACGTCAGAAAATCGACTGATTAAAAGGTCCAAATTTGGCGTAACTTTTTACGAGGTTTTCATTAATTACGGGTTTTTACGCGAATTCAGGGATTTACTCGGTTTTTAAGTAGTTTTTTTTTACATCGCACTAATAGGGTTTTATAGAGGTATGTGGATTATAACGTGGTTCGATAATGAATATAATAATATACCGGCATTGAATTTATTTTTTAATTTTGACAAGCGAAACTATCGAAAGAACAATTTCAAAGTATTATGAAAATTAATGATTGCAAGACAACACCACCCTATTTAACCATGAAAGACACTAGAAAAAAACAGACCCTAAACCAACGAACCAACCATTGATTTCTAGCATACAAAAATTGACATATATGTCATAATGGGAGCCCCTGTAGCTGAAAATTAATTGCTGTCACTTTGCATAAATGTCAATTTGTAAAACTGCATGTCGGTTTGTAAAAATAAAAATTATTAGATTTTTCTTGTTTAGAAATCGAGAAAAAATAGTTGAGATTCATAAAAAATATTTTTGTGTTAAGAAGAACGCCCATCATCGATACAGTTGGAAAAAATCATGTTTTTTTTTTTAAATTAAAACCCCCTATTGTGAAAAGCAACCTCAGTGTAAACAATTTAAAACGGGTAGATGCACGTATAAACTGAACGTTAGTATTAGTAATACCTCGATGTAAATTCTCGATCAACAATTAAATAGGGCCAACTTTTGTATACAAACACTTCCGAGCCCTTTTTCTCGCACCCACGTAAACCAATACCATAATCATGTAGGGGAAAGCTTCCAAAACATGATGAGGCTACGGCACAGAGAACAGACATCCAGGCTCGAACATTTTTTTTCTTAATTTACTGTGTAAATTTTCAAAAGCAAACCGTTGGAAAGTCAGCGCCGCCTAGTCCACGTTTCACCAAACTAAAATTGACAGCCTATCAAATCTCAAGGCGCGCAGGTGGCGCCATCAACATACGAATCACCAAAACTAACAGAAACAAGCTGTAATTTTAAAGTGGCAGTTACAGAAATTTACACACGGAGGGCACTCTAGCTTGGATGTCTGTTCTCGATGGCTACCGGTTTGCGTGTGTAGCCTATGGCTTGCGAGAAAAATGGTTCAAAAGTGTTACATATGTTGATCGGCCCTATTCTATTGTTGGTCGAGAATTGGAGTGGAGGTCAATGGAAAACGAAAGTATTAGTTTATGTCTTCTGTGTTGTACTGACAGGTGTGTAATTACGATTTTGTTGGGAGTATTAGTATCGTTTGCCGTGTGATATTGCATAAAGAAGGTGAAAACGACGATAGTACTAGAAATTAAACATAAACTAATTTTGTTGCGATTTCAGTTAATTTCAATTAGTATTGTTGTTCGATGCCTCCAACTATACGTAGTGATATCGATAGTGGCTGCGACGATCAACTCAAATTGAATTGGATCGAAAACGGATGGCACGGGCTCGAATGATGTTGAGTGAAGAAGAAACAGCAGCTCAGTCAGAAATACAAGCGATCTAAAGAGAGAAAATCTTCAACGTGCTGCATTTCAATACGACCCTTTGGTTACAATGTGGATGTTTCAGTCGCCATTGGATCAATGGGTGTATGTCGTTCTCATTATATTGCATTGAAGTTCTCAAATGAAACAACAGAGGAAGTGGTTTAAAACATTTCCTGTATATCATCCATACTTAAAATGGTTGTTTTCAAATGACTTCGTTTGGCGCAATGTGCATAATAATATTTAAAAGTGTGCTCAAACATTTAACCATACAGAGTTTAAAATTAGCTAATCGTCAAATTGTGAAACCGTCTACATAACAGGTTCAAGGTCAAATTTTGAAAAAGCTGGTTCATTGTTGCTACCGAAGGACGCAGACCAGAAATTTCTACAGATTTATTTCATGGAAGATTCCCGCAGCAACATTATTCCACCACGAATCGGGACGTTGTACAACAATTGCAAGCGATGCTTCATAAGCCCAATCGATTCATTTAAATGGCTGACTGCTCTAGATCGAATGCCATCTAACAACCATAAGCTTGCTATTCGAGCTACTTCCTTCTCCAATTCTCCAATAAGTAGTTATATTATAATTTTTTTTTTCTGGAAGAATGATTGGAAACCGTTGTCAGCAGGCTCCGCAGCGAAAAAAAAATCTGTATTACCGTGACTTTCAGCTTCTTGTGCTGTTTTATATTTTAAATTTTGTTTTTAGTTTTAAATTTCAGAACAAATCTTCGCAGTCGTATTTTACCA
Organism: Aedes japonicus; assembly: GCA_034211315.2. Classification (NCBI taxonomy): domain Eukaryota; kingdom Metazoa; phylum Arthropoda; class Insecta; order Diptera; family Culicidae; genus Aedes; species Aedes japonicus. Next base: position 188,336 of record JASCZW010000858.1, on the reverse strand, counting down.
GAAAAAAAACCTTTCCCATGAGTTTTAACAATTTTTAATTAGTTCTCGACTTCAACGACACTGCAGTGTAATTTCACATTCTTTTCCTTTGATTTGAATTTAACTAGCACTAAGCGTACCGTCAGCAAAAAGGAATTTAAACTTCTTTACCGAATCCTCTCACGTTGGGCTCCCTCCAGACAAACCAGAAGACAGAAGGATTAAAGTTAATCAAGATTTGTGTAGGTAGTCAGATTCTTCAATTGGTTGGAAGAAGAGGAAAGGATGTGAGAACATGTTACAAGTGATAAAACTTGTACGAGTTAACTTGTTCTCTTCTCGTTGAAGAACTTCTGCACTGTCGGCATTGGGAGAACTTTGTCGTTAGGATTAGAAAACTGTTGCTGACCAACCGAATCTGCCTGATGAATAGACTCGTTCGAGCAAAATGAAACGCTTCAAATCTGATTAAACGATTCCATTGATATGTTTTCATACTATCAACGACCAATACCTACAGACGACAGCAGCCAAACAACAACTCATCGATAGTCAAACTGGTATCATTAAACGATTAACGTACTGCAACAAAAAAGACAAATCACCGCTCGAATGGCGAAGTTAATTACCAGCGATAACCACTACCGACGAGTGGCGCAAGTTTACATGAACCACTTCATGTCACCGATAAAATGCATATTAATTCTGGTGTGAACTCGTGCTTCTTGGATTTCTAGCGTATCGTTCGGTGATAACAAGTGGAACCTGTTATGGCTGAGAGGGAGGAGGTACGTACCAACCGTGCACCAGAAACTGGACTATTTGGAAGCCTGATCCAGTGCTTCCTGTTTTCTGGTTTAGCTCAATCAAGTCGATCCCATCAAACTCACCTGAAAATAGACAAAGGCAATCATTAGAAAACTGATACGTACATAGTAGGCTGAATTTGTTGATGTGTGCATGCGAATAAATATGTACGCTTAATTCTTTGACACAGAAGGAGGCTATAATCTAGCACAGATTAGACATTCTAGTCACGTACCTTTGTTTTGACTCAAATCAAGCAATTTACTTTCAGCTCGAGATTCTTACGGGGGAATCTCGAAACGGTGCAGTAAGGGATCGGTTTATGGAATATGATATTTAAGGGAGGAGGAAGGAGTCCCATGGTGGTGGAGAGTGATTTCGATTGTTTTCATTTTCTGTTGGGTGATCCTGTTCCGAAAATTGAATCATTGAGACCGATGCGGAGAGTATAGGAGACTAATATTGAATAAATACAGGCAACACGAAGGTTAACGAGCGTTTATTTGGAGAGGTGGTATTTCGCAATGTAAATATTGGATTAATTTTGCTTGAATAATAATTTTTGAACGTAGACTACGGATTTGTTTTCTATGTAGGTAAACTTCACAGCTACGAAAAAATGGCAAAATAGGACTCGAAAAGAAGACAGCTTTTAAACGTTGATAACTCAGCCACGTCAGATTTCCAAAAATAAAACTGTAGCAATATTTATAAAATTTCTTGTAAAGTTAAAGAATATTAGTATTTATTAATAAACTATTCACTAATGGTAGAGACTTAATTTACACTTGTGAGAAATCATTATTTTAAATATGTCGTTTTTAACAAGTGTTCCTAACACAGACTTTACAATTGAGCCTCGGTCGGTTTTGGACTGAAGTTTGGTATGGGTGGATCAGTTGATGTAGTTTTAATTGGTAGGGGTTGACGGGACGACGGCTCACCAATGTGGATTTTAACCAGATGAATCTTATTGATTTGTCGGCCCCAGCGGAAATTGGTCGGTTTTGTTGGATCGGCATTCCCGGGATTTAGTTGAATTTTTCTTTCATCATAACTTCAGAACAGCAGATCCTGCCGTGTGATTCATACCTTTAAGAAGCGTTTGCTTGTCAAACGGAAGAAAGGAAGTGAAGGCAGATTAAGCCCGGCTGGTCCCGAAATTGTAGGCCTCGTGGTGAAGCGGTTAGGTGCGTCGCCCGTAGTTCAGGTGATTGCCATGAAGTGAGGGCTCGATTCCCGCTACAGCATGTGGAACTTTTAGCAAACTACAAAAATGTCCATAGTGGTATACTGGGTGTAAGTTGTCCATTGTAATTCGCCTAATGTTCATCTGTACAATCTCGAGTTGAAGACGGTGTAATTCTCATCTTTAATTAGAGATGATTGAGAAGGTCCTATCAGATTTCAACCGTCTGCCAAACAAGTCGATCCGGGAAGTGTGTGGGGGGGTCGAGAGAGAAAGAGAGAGAGAGAGAGAGAGAGAAAGAGAGATAGAGAGAGAGAGAGAAAGAGAGAGAGAGGGAGAGAGAGAGAGATGGAGAAAGAGAGAGAGAGAGAGAGAGAGAGAGAGAGAGAGTTTTTTTTTCACATGGTTCGGGATATTGTTATGGACGTGATATCTACAGCGTTATGTGGTGTGCTATCAGCAGCTTCGACCTCTTCATCCAATTTTCAATTATGACGATTGCTTCGGTCGCCAGCACATCCCTGAACATGTCCGAAAATGCCTGAATCTGCACTTTCAGAGCCACGTAAGGGATTCTATCCGAACCGGATGCCATCTTCACCTTAACCATCTACACCATCTACAATGACCTTCAGTTTTGATTGGCATAGTTCTGCACCCATTGTTGGAGCTTTGATCTTCGCCATGACAATACGGTACGCGTCGCCCCAGGGGTTAACATCAGCGGCTCGGCACAGCTCCTTGCAAAAGTTCGTCTTGATCAGCCTTATCTCTAGTTTTGATTCGGCCCTGGCCGCTCGGAACACCACCCTATGCACCTCTTTGTCTGCTGCGGTCTTAGCTCTCTGGAGACGTCTTCTGGCTCTCAGACCACTAGCGCGGAGGTTTCTGAGTTGCTCATTCCACCAGTAATCTGGGCGCCGCTTGTACCTCGGCGCTGTTCCGGATCGCCAGATTGTTAATATAGGTATAGTCCTCACACACTTTCCAGTTTATATTTGTCATCAGCTACGGACTACAGAAGGTAAGTGCTGGGGGAACCATTCGATAGTGCAACTTTCAATTATACCAGAGCTTCTAGTAGGCTGCACCCCTTAGCGATGCTCTGCTGGCCCACTACACAGCCCAAGTAATTAAGTCTCCTCCGATGACATCTGCCGATTAGCTTTTCGGGCAGTGCATCCAATATCTGATGGAACATAGCTGTTGCATACAATTCCCTAGTAGCACACATGTTGCCATCAAGTTGAGAAAACATAAATATGCCTTTGTTAGTCATAATCAAGTTGCTGCAACTAATTATGATCGTAGTGTGCTACTGGGGTTGTTCTCTGTCAGCTCTTTCTGCTCCTCCGATTTGGCCAAAATATTATTGGAGTAGATCCTCCATTTGAGCTTCGCCCACAAAATTTCTAGGAATGGCCGTCTTCGGTACAACGTTTATCTTCAGCCGATCCATCTCCTTCAGTGATCATTCGGCATAACTGGCCAAGGCCATGTCCGGTCAAAAGACCACATCCTTTTTTTTAAAGTGATGCTTCTTGATTAAGGAGGAAACTTCCGGCAGGTACTCTATATCTCCCTGTTCACCACAAGCCCTGAATGAACCTTCTTGATAGGGAATGTGAAGAACCAAGTCCTCTACCAGTTGTTGCCGTCCAACGTCAAGTAGGTCTCATCATCCATTTTGACCACGTTGTAGCGCTTTGCAAATAAATTTTTTCGCCAGTGCCTTCAGCCGCTTCTTTTGATTGCCTATTGCTCAAAAACGGCCGGCCTCGACTGACATAATAATGTTCTTCTGCCCAGGTACTTCTTCACCGTTTTTTTGACGGGATCGACGATCTGCTCACAGACTCCTGAAGAATACAGGGTGTGAAGATGAGGGCACCAGCTCCTCGACCCACTAAAAACCCATTCGATCCCCGGCCCTCCTTGGAACCACCTTCCGTATTACTCCAGGGAGGGGCTACTGTGCTTTACGCACCTACTATGCTTATCTATACTAAAGCTACACTGACCTGACGCAGATTCGATCGAGATTCTCCGGGATCCAAGCAAAGTTCGGGACGTCCGTCGCAGGCAAGATCGTCCGCGATCTCCCTACCCTACCACTTACGGTACCTACCGAACCTCGCGTCATATGGTCCTTCCTCTTATCGAGGAAGCCAGGGCCAGGACATTTCGGAGTGCGGCATTACCCCCGATCGTCCCCGTACCCGATGTCACGACCGCTTAGGGCTTCCTGCCGGATCCCGCACCGTAATGCGCTTCCTCCGTTGTAGCTCGTTTAGCCATTAAGGGGAGCTTAACGTTTTCAGGGTACACCGCGGGGAGGCGAACTACTTCCACATCCCACTCCTTCACCGCTTAGCAGGTTCCATTAACCTTTTTGGCCCAAGGCGCGGAATGCTAAGGCCTTTTTGTGGCCTCCTGTTTGGTATCTGGTATCAATTCCAGTCGTTGGGATTTTCTGATACGATAACTCTCTGATCGCGTATTCCTTTGGAAGAGAAGTAAATCGTTTGTGTAAGGCTCATGATTGATGGATTCGATATGTAGGGTCCAGGTCGGCTCCCTGACGGGACAAGCCCGCCACAGGCTCCATGTGAAAGTCACTTAGATAAAGGGTGTACCGTTTAAAATCCGAACACACAAAATTCATTCTCAAAATTAGAGTTTTTATCCGATTATCACCAAATTTTCAGGGAGTAAAAATAATCAATTAGTTTTGGTATCACTAATTTAATTTATTTCGCCCTTATACCCAAATGCGTGAACCTTGGCCTTAACCCCATCCATAAGGTTCTGCACGACCGAAGAACCGACAGTTTTTTTTTTTGCATATTAACCCATGCTGCCTTCATTTCTTTTACATTATTCACCACTTTAGGTCGTTTTAGAAGGTGCTTTTTCATAATGGCCCAGTATTTTTCTATTGGGCGCAGTTCCGGAGTGCTTTGCGGCGCAGATCTTTCGGCACGAAATCGACATCAATCGCCTTGTACCAATCTAGCACGTCTTTCTTGTAGAGGCGTGAGCCTTCACGAGAGGGAGAAGTCGCTTTTGGAGACACTCTTCCAAATACACAATATCCTTGGCAGTCACATGCAGGTTTCCTGGAATTTGTTTGATCATTCCGTCTTTACATATGTCTCGTCATTTATTACGCAGCAGTGTGGTTTCGTTAACTTCTGGTCGTACAACTTGCGGGCACGGATTTTTGCGATCGTATTCTTGTTGTTCTTGTTTTTTATTAATGACATTTTACATTTTACCGTATTCTGTTTCTCGTCACGTTTTGGGGACTTCTGAACCTTAAACGTACGTAGTCTAGCTCGGGTTTTGGTATTCTGCTCGAAAGTCTTGCTCACATGTAACTTTTTAGCCACATCTCGAACTGAGGTGTTTCCATTTAAAGGCCCCAACCACGCGTTTGTGATCGTTCTCGTTGACATGTCGGCTTTTTTTTCGAATCTTTGCTGAGATTTTCAAAAATTAGTACGTGGTTTATGAACAAGCCCTTAACGTTACTACGCAACTGTGACCATCGCACAGCAGAAGAAATGTGGTCAGAATGGATGTTGTATTAGTGATCAGGGTCACAAGCGTGTCGTGGAGGCGTTTTAGCGGAATCCCAATGCTTCGGTCAGGGGTGTGGCCAAAAAGTTGAATCTGTCCAAGGCTTCGTTCAGAGAGCCAAGGAACGGAAGGGCCTGCATACGTACAAAGGGCAGAAGGCTCCAAATCGTGACGAACGGCAAAATACGATGGCAAAATACGGGCCCGGAAACTGTACACCCAGATGCTGACGAAGCCTCATTGTCTCATCATGGATGACCAGACTTATGTACGTCAAGATAGACTTCCTGTAGCTTCCGGGGCTGTTTTTCTTTACCGCCCAGCACAAATTTGATGTTCCGGAGGAAGTAAGGGAGCAGAAACTTTCAAAGTTTGCCAAGAAATACATGATTTGGCAAGCGATCTGCTCATGTGGCAAATGGAGTGCGTCGTTCGTGACTACCGTGACCGTAAAATGGGGAGATCTACCTAAAGGAGTGTTTATAGAAGCGTCCGGTTCCTCTGTTTTAGCAATACGAGGGCCCTATGATCGTCTGGTCGAATCTAGGTTCGTGCTACTATTCAAATGTTGTCATGGATTGGTACGAAGCTAACGTGGTCACTTTCGTACCCAAGGACATGAACCCTCACCGGAACTAAGGTTCATCCAAAAATACTGAGCTATCATGAAGCAGGCGCTACGGAGCCATCCCAAGGAGTCCAAATCTGAGGAAGACTTGAAAAAAATTGGACTTCCATACAGAAGAAGCTACAGCCAGATGTTGTAAAGAACCTAAGAATGGTGTTAAGCGTAGGTTAAAGCGTACGGTTGTGGTTTGAGATTTATTGAAATAAATATGCCAAAAACATACTAATAGGTTATAAGTATTTATTGTCTGAAAGTTGAAAAAGGATCGGTTGACTGAATCTAACCATAAAAATGCATATGATGAGCACAATGTAAAAACTGAACTTGAAATTAAGTCTTGCCCAAAAAAATTTTTCAATTATGTTAAAACTAATTGAAATCTGACAACTTCCATCTAGAATGCATCTTAACTCCAAATGTTGGTAATAACGCAGAAGAAATTTGCAATCTATTTGCAACATTCTTTCAAGAAATATATACCACATTTGCTGAAGAAAAGATCGCGATTACGAATATTTCGATTTCTTCCCAGGATTTTCAAGGGACATTGGAGTTAGTCAAGTCAATTTCAAGACATATTTCAAGGTTTGAATAATTTAGACGTTTCTAAGGTTCTGGCCCTGATGAATACTACAGTATTTATGAAAAACTAGCATTGGAACTTACATCACCTTTATTTGGCTATTTAATATGTCATTGAAATCTGGGATCTTTCCCCAAACTGTTGATTCCTACCTAGTACCTATTTTCAAAAGTGGGAAAAAATCTGACATACGTAACTATCGTGGAATTGCCATTTTATCTTGCATTCCTAAACTTTTTGAAGCAATTATTAATGAAAAATTGTTCACTCCAAATCAAAACAGAATCACTACAAAGCAACATGGATTTTTCAAAGGACGATCAACTAGCACAAATTTATTGGAATTCGTTAACTACTCTCTGATAGCAATGGACAATAGTTTACCATGTACAGAAGCTCTTTATACAGACTTCCATAAAGCTTTTGATCGCATTGACATACCATGCTTCTTTTAAATTGCTAAAATTAGAATTGAGCCAGAAATTCTCAAATGGTTCGAATCCTACCTTACTAACCGTCAACAAATATTAAGATTTAAAGGAAGAAATCAAACCGTATTCAAGTCACCTCTGGAGTCCCAAGGCTCTCATTTAGGCCCTCTTATTTATTTTGTTTGTAAATGACGTTTCCTTTATTCTTAAAAATGATAAATTTCTTGTTTGTATGCTGATGACATGAAACTATTTTTAGAAATAAGAAATAAAGAAGATATTATTACATTCCAGCAAAGAAATAAACGTTTTCTATGTCTGGTGTAACAAAAAGTCTTTACAGCTAAACGTAAAAAAAATGTAATTCCGATTACTTTTAGTAGAGAAACGAAGCACCCTAGACGTAACTATTAATTTAGAGTCAGCCAGTTGAAAAGTGTAAAAGAGTAAGGGACTTAGGAGTTATCTTGGATTCCAAACTTACATTCATTGAACATTTACAATACTATCGCTGTCAACCAGAGCAAATAATATAGCGGATTTATAAAACGTTTTTGTTACAATTTTCATGACCCGTACACAATAAAAACATTGTACATGCATATGTGAGGTCAATACTGGAATATTGTAGCGTAGTTTAGTCACCCTTTTCAGTCATACAAGAAGAACGAATAGAATCGGTACAGAAGCAGTTTTTACTATTTGCCCTTCGTAAATTAGGTTGGACAAGTACCTCTTCCATCTTATGAAGCACGCTGTATGCTAATCAGCATCCGATCATTAAAAGAGCGCCGTGGTGTACATTAGTTTCATTCGTAAATGATATTGTTGCACTAACGCGTTGACTGTTGAACTTTTAGCAAAACTTAATTTTTACATTTCCGTCCCAGCAATTGAAATAGAAATATATTTACTACAAGCCATCATCGCACAAATTACGCCAAATTTGGGCCTCTTAATCAGATGATGGCAACGTACAATAAGCATGGAGAAAATGTTGACTTAACTATGACTAAAACAAAATTGAAGCAATACTTCAATGCCATTTGATAACCTAAACATTAAAAATATAAACCTGATATGTTAGTTTTTTAAGACATACTATATATTTAAGAAGTGTAACATAAAATTGTAAATATCATTGTAACAAAACCGGGTCTACTACTGATTGACGACAAATAAATAAATAAATAAATAGACTAGGTCACTAGCTACAGCGTTTTTTCGTGATGCAATTTGATGTGGAACACCCTTTAGTTGCTTGGCTGCTTTCGCCATGGCTGCTGCAAATCAATTGTTGCTTAGAGTGGTTGTTCAAATCAGTCCATTCTTTTAATGCATATGGCTATAAATAGCTACTAACATGGTATTTTTCTTCGTAACAAACAATTTCTCGCTTCAAATTTTTAACGTTTCGTCCATACCAATGGCTGTGGACTTGCTTTTGAGAGGGTTTTGTAAACATGAATAACGGGTTATGTCAAAACTCTAGTTAGCATTGGTATTTATAAAGGGTCTGAGGAGAGTTGAGCAATAAAACCACAGAAAACAGACATCAGGCTCGAAATGTATTTCCCAATTTACTGTAAAAATTTTTAAGAAGCAAACCGTTGGAAAAACAACGCCACCTAGTTTAGGTTTCACCAAACTAAAATTGACAGGCTATCAAATCTCGAGGCGCACAAGTGGCGCCATCAACATACGATTCACCAAAACCAATGGAAAAAAACTGTAGTTTTAAAATTGCCAAATTACAGAAATTACACACGAAAAGCACTCCTGCTTAGATGTCTGCTATAATGCTAAAACACCTTCACTGCACCACTGCTCCATACACAGAACGGGATTTTCCAATTGTTCAGGACCTTCAATTCATTGTACGTCTCACGAACGGATGGCCAAGACCGGTAAATGCTTTATACTTCACTACTATTCAACCCAGAGCGACTTTATTCACATCCTGGAGTCTGGTATCATCATCGGCCTCGTAGCTATTTTCCGTGCCAAAGATCAAACGTCCTTCGCGAATGGATTTGTATCAGGGCTGTGATAGATACTGAAGTGGCGAAAATTGTATCCCCTGCATGGGTCTTTTTCGTATCAATGGACGACGACAACTTTGATGTGATTCACATTAGCATGCATGAAAGCTATAGGAAGCTTGGAAAAGAGCAGTGCATGCATAGTTCCCCCTCGAGATGTATTGTGCATATATGTACAGGAACGGATGATTGTTTTCAGAACGATATCTCAATACGATCATAAGAAGTAAGTAGGTACGGTAAGAAAGCAGATTGGATAAAGTTTTCCCCAGTTGCCGACTGGAGTGGGCATAAGATCGTGTAGTTGATTTGTATTCTGATAAGGTCCTTGAATTCGCTGTGAAACAATTCTCATTGAAGAAATCCGACTGTCGTGTGTTTGTTCTAAGTTAAAACAAAAATCATGCTACTGAAAACCCAATGCACAGAACTTCCAACTTCTCTTCCAGCAACAAAAAAAAAAAAAACGAGATAAACCCAAACCTCCGTGGCAGACTATGCACATCGTTCGGAAGGAAGAAAATTATGTAACCTTATCAGCGTCAATGGGTGTACTGGGACTCTCCACAGGAAGACTTTGTTCAGTTATTTTAGCTTTCCTTTTGCGTTTCTTCGGTAGGATTATTACGCACATATTGAATGCCTCTGGGTCAATGAAGTATTGAGGGGGTGGGGGGTGATTTTCCTTTGTTCAACGTTGTCGTTTTCGACTTTAGCTCACGGGGGAGAAGTACGACGGAAGGTAAAGAAAAAAGAGAAGGAAGGAAGGAAGGCATGAAGAAGAAATGGCGTTAGTTCTAGTTCGTCCACATTCGTTTGTAATCAAATATGCAATATGACCGTCGTGTCGTGTACGAATGTGGTCTTGGAGCTTGTGGTAGCTAATCGATGGGTATGTTTTTATTGAAAAATATTCGTTTGCATAAACCATTTATTATCAGGACTACTTTCCTTCAAACAGCAGAATTTCATCATATTGGATTACCCTTGGGTAGTTGCTGATTTGTGAGTTGTCAAGATAGCGATATAACAGAGTCGGAATACGATGGATATATTTTCTCTGTCTTTAAATACATCAATGCACTGGAAGCTACGAAAAAAAATGAACTAAAGGGTGGAACGGTAAAAATTTGGTCAAACATGATTAAAGGGCACTGATAGAGTTTATTATATAAATGATCAACTGCACGTTTTTTAAGTTCATCGTCTACAAAACACAGGAAAATCATTTGATAAGGCTTCCGATTTCCAAATACGAACTTTAGGCGTAGCCAGGATTTCAACTAGGGAGGGCGAGCTTATATTTTTAAGAAGAGAGAGAGAGAGAGAGGGGTGAGAGAGAATAACATTCGTTTTGTTTTGTTTGTTTGTTTCTTTTAGTTACATGCTGAAAGTATTATAAAGCTATGTCCCTTTAGAATCCGGAATAATAAAATCATCTGTATCTCAGTAACGGATTGACGTACAAATGATTTAATACATCAAAACAAAGGTAATTCGATATACTTTAAGGAAAAAAAAATATCAATACAAATCATTCCTCTTCGTTTCTAATGAACATTCGCACTTTCTTCTTTATTCCTCGCATCAAACGCTGCACAACTCCGGAGTCAACTTTCTTGGAACATTTGTTCCACATTTTGTCATGTGAGTTGTTTTTCCATTTTTCTTAGAGGATCCGGTTCATTGCCCAAAATCTCTCGATGGGCCAGCACTGCAGGCAGTTGGGTGGATTTATGTTCTATGGAATGAAATCGGGACCTTTATGGGCTTTAATGAGAGTAGTACACGGTTTTCGAGGCATTCTTCCTTGTACAGCTTGAGTCCATCGTCTTATTCGTCACGAACAGTTTGGTCTTTGCTCTGCAGCTGCATAATCCGTGCATATTCATCGGTTTCTTTTTGGCAAATTTGTCCCGCCAAAAGCAAACTTAAAGCTTCGCGGGAACATCTCCTCGTGCCGTCGCCGTGTAGAGATTTTGTGAAGCTGTCCGAAATCCATTTTGACGTAGGTTTTATCGTCGATGAGCAGGCATCCTTGGTACTTCGTCAAAACCTGCTGTTACAAATTCGAGCTCGAGTTTGGTGACGAAACTTTCTTCAATTCTGTTTGGTTGCTTCTTCCGAATGGTACCAAGAGCAGCAGCGTATTTTTATGCGTTTACATTTATCCTGATAGTCCAGAGTTTTGCTCTGACGGTTCTCAACACCTTCTGGTTCAGCTTTCGGTCATATGTTCCACTACGACGCTTACCTTGAGGCACATGCTATTTCGCTCCCTGAAACGTTTGAGCACATCATACACGGTTGATTTGGCGATTGTCAACGTTTTTGCGATTTTCTTTGCAGTTACGTTGGATTATCAACTTGAGGTATTGCACAATTTTTTCTCCTCGGCTTCCATCTGGAATAACTTTTGACTCATTGCACGAAACACCGTGAAATATATACCACAGAAAGTGGGCGCCTAGGTTAATGAACGGTTGTGAAAAAAAATCTTGCAGCTTTCTTTATATTGTTTATGATATGTTATGATGAAAATTATGTTGGAATTATTTTACCGATACATGTTTTGAAACAAGCACAGCATTCGTATGTTAGCAAACGTCAGTTTCCAATAGAAGCGCCTGGGAGGAAGTGTGTTTTTTTGGGATGATTAAGAAAAAATGATCAAGCAAAATTCCCTCCTGTTTCAATGAAGTTTAGTTTCGTTTTAAACGAGGCAAACAGTCTCACTGACTATAAATTAGAAGAAAAATTAGTAATCTCCATTTAATTCCAACTACCTTTGCTTATCTTCGACAGATACGCGTATTTCGTCTAATGTGCAGACTTCTTCAGTGTCTCGTACTAATAAACTCGACTGAGTCGAGTTTTCATTAGAAACGAAGAGAAATGATTTCTATTTTATTCATGCAAGTACAGTGAATTACCTTTGTTTTGATGTTTAAACTTATTTGCCACGTCAATCCGTTACCGAGGAACAGATGATTTTATTATTCAGTTCAAAAAATAGACATAAGCTTTATCAAAACTCCATCGCTAATATCAAACGGGGAAATACTATTATTACTAGGGGTTTAAAAAGTAAATCAAACATTTCAACACTTTCTTGTAGTTATCGATATGCACGAGTGATGTAACTGAAGTAAATGAATTTGAGATTAAAGTATATCAGACTTAAGGTGACCGTTTCAGCAGGAAATCATGTGTCTTTATGGCACATTTGTTAAGTATCTGGGAAAAACCAAAATTTGACGCGTGGTTTCTAGATAATATAAATACCTTTTATTTAGTGAAAAGCAATTCTCGAAATGTTTGTAATTTCAAGTCTTATCAAATTTGGTGACAGGACTTTGGGTTTTTCCTTCCTCCCCGAATCATAGCTCTTAGCTCACTTTTGTGAATTTTTTATTTAGTTTGATCAACATTGAGAACCATGCTGGGAGCCAACTGGCTCTTAAAAGATCTGAAAAATCGGTAAAGTGGCCCGGGTCATGGAACTAATCCCAAATGGAGAATTCAACATTCGTGATGGAAAGTGAATGAAAGCACAATTTATGGGTCTAAGGATGTCCCTTGAGAGTTCATATGGTACCGTAAAATATGTGCCCGTAGTGGCCTGTAGTCCCAGAACCACGTTTTTTTTTGCAATCAGCATACAGTTTATAAAAGTAGAATGAATGAATTTGTGATTTGAACATTTTTCATTTAGATCAGGCCCAAAGGCAGGATGTTGCATGTTGGCAAATCAGATTTTAGGCTTATTCAATCCCAGGACTATAGCAAGGATAATGGAATTGAAAAAAAGCCATATTGCTAATATATAAATAATTTAAGTTTGATCAAAATTCAGAATATGCTGGAAGTAGTCTCAAATGAACGATCATATTTTTTTATGCAATCCACACTCAGTTTCTTAGTAGAATGAACTCTAATTTGTCCTCTATGAAAGATGTCCCTTCAGAGGTCATGTAATCATATCCGGGAAGATCAAAACATGTAATCACCTATCAGTTTGTTTCGAGAGAAATCCCAATTTGGTTTGATAATAATATTAGTGGCCGAGATGTTTTGCGATCAAGACGGATTCGACCAGGATGATAAGTGAGATAATTAAATAGTTGAGCATCATCAAATGAGGATCAGTAGTGTCCAATTGGTCTGGCTGCCAGTTTTGCGTAATTGAGAATGGGCAGGGTCTACAAACACTATGGATATTACGACTGAAAGTAAGATTTGGATTGTTGCGATACTTTATAAAACGCCACTACCAGGAACAAGCGCAGGATGCTCTTTTGGTTCATTCAGTAAATTTTGGAATTCATTGCGTAGCAACAAATGACTCTTTCCGGCAATGAAGGCAGTTAGCTGTTTGACAAAGAAATTTGTTGTGAATTTGTGTGAACTTCTGTTATTATAGTTGCAACAGTGTGGTGCTATAAAATAGCAACTTTCAGAATCTAAGCGAAGCAAAGCACTTCACTACACGTGTAGCAGCATGTAGCCTGGTAAATCAAAATCAATTGTATGAGATTATGCGATAAAAATAATAAAAATGTGGTACTCTAATAGCACCTCAATACTACCCAAAATCCATACAAATTGCAGTTTCCTCGTAGGCTTGTGTCCCTCGTTATAAGTTTAGCCAATTGAGTTATCGTATCAAAACTAATACACTACAGCTATGGTTCATATTACATGTGTTAGGTGCGCAAGTTTACGCTAAAAAATAATAAGGCTGTCCCATCTATGGAAACTTATCCGTAAAGTCATCTACTTAGGTTTTCTTAGCTCGCAGTGAGTGTGTGAAACATCTCTGCTAATACTGACATTGAACGATTCTAAATTTTAGGATCTTATTTAAGATATCCATGCATAACCTAAATTGTATGAGGTATATGAGCACGATCAAGCCGGCAATCTTGCCTGTCAAAGGAGTTCCCTGCCGCTTGCCTACCATGAACTGAGCTGGTAGCTACACACTTAAAAAATATGAGTTTTGTACGAGACGTTATTCATGTTTGTAAAAAGTCGGGGACGTAAAGAAAGATTTCGTGTAAAATTATGTCTTCTAAAACTGACACATACGCAATTCGACGAAAGATGTGTTTGATTGAATTTATTTCCTCATCTCTTTGAACTCATTCTTATGTGCTAAAAGAAGCTTGCATGTGTCGGTCTCAGGATACAGAAATTTACATGACATTTTGTTAGTGTGTAAGCAAAAGATTGTAGCTAGGCAAGAGATTGTCCGCTTGATCGGATGCCGCCTTTCAAACATGCCCTACACTCAATTTCAACTACTTCTATTCAATTTCACAACCTGCCGTGCTCTTACGGACCTATCAATACTTTCTCTTCACATGTTTGGTTTTAGAAGAAGCTACTGTCTACTTCTAGGGTTGCATGTTGATAAGAAGAATATTGCCAATTTTCAAACATTATAATTGATTACGTGCTTCATGCAACAACAAAAAACAGGATAAGTTATGTGTACCTAAATTTAAGTTCTTCAAAATGAAGAATAAATTTCCAACTAATGGAGGAAAAACCATAAATTAAAATTTGTCATTAAATTTTCAACCTGCGGTGTTGTTATTTTGTGCTCAGCCGCCATAGTAAAATATATTACCAAATTATGGCTAGACAAATGTATTCATATACATATTTGCATTATGATTGCGTTTCGATGACTCAAATATAACAAAATTCCGTTCTAGTATATGACAATAAAATTTAGAATCTTGGAATTCGGAATAATATTACAGAATTATTTTTCTAGAAGAACTGAAGAGTATATGTATTGAACTAATTCCCGAGCGCATTATATTTTACGAAGTAAAACAGCGTATTTCACCATAAACCTCAGTCAGATGAAAAAAATCTGCTTTGAGATGTGAATATTTTTAGCTGTAATTTTTATTTTACAGATTTTTAAGAAACATCACACAAGCGAAAAAAAAAGTTCATGTCTGAAAAATAATTGCTTCTCATCTGCAGCCGGTCATAAACTTAAAACAAATCTTGATGATGTGCGGTAGACTGGAGTATTTATCTTATAACATAAATACATTTGTGAAACGTATTAAAAACTGTTTTGAAACATAATAATCATCATTCGACATCTCAGTGAATGGTATCGTGGATCTTTTTGGCAACACTTTTGAAACTCGGATAATAGGTTGCAAATGGTGTCTCAAAGAAGCCAGTTGTACTTAACTGCAACAAATTGTGCTACTTGGGTTTCATGTACAGTAAAGGGTGATACGGTCAAAATTTGGTCAAGGAAAAACGCGTGTAAATCGGTGAAATCGTTTATTTAAAAAATCAAATTAAATTTCTTTTTCAAGTTCAATTAGTATAAAATTCAGGAAAAATATTCAGTTAGGCTTCCGCTTTTCCAAATCCGAATTGCCGGGCCTTACGCTTGACCCCTGCCATCAGATTTTTTACAGCCACCTTGTCCACCTTCTTCGCCGCAGAAAGCCAGTTTGCCTTGAACTGCTGCTCGTCCTTAACAGTTACAAATATTGGTGAATTTTAAACGTCAGTTCTTATTTCAATCATAAACTATCGAATGAGTATTTGAGTAGAAACATAAAATGTCTTAAATACGTTTGAAATTATGCATCTGAGATAATAAATGGGATTTTGGCAGTTTGAAAACCGATTCCAGAGACCTTTTCACGTCATACTGAACTCTGACAACAAGCGATAGCTCATGTTGTACATCATAATTCGATTGCCACATTGTTATTAAGTTTCTCACACGAATCCAGTTGAATTTTGTTTACTCGTAATAATGATCACTTATTTTGAAACACTTTGAAGTTACTTGGGTACGTACCACAAACAAAAAGAGATATTATGTTATTTTGTGATGTTAATAAAAATGAATAGATTTGATTTACTTAACTTTATTTCAATGTCGAGCTTTGGTAAGTTAATGTATATGTTTACTATATGTTTTAATGGAAATTTCATCATGTTTCACTTTTTTCAGCACGTATGTTTCAAAAAATAATTGTACTTTTTTTTTTAAAATTTTGGTTTTAAAGTACGATTTATTAAAAAATTACTTCATGCATTGCACTGGTTATTATTGCACTGGTTGCCAGAGCTTTGAGAACACAGGGTGTGATGTTGATTCCTCTAATCAATTTCCAGCATATTTTCGCAGTTTTTCAAAATGTCACATTATGGATTCGGTGTAGTCGTTTCGAATGAGTCAATACGTGTAGAAAATGATGAATTTAACTGATCATCAACCCTCATAACAGTGTCAGTAGTTCGATTGGTTACTATATTTTCCCGAAATTTATCTTAAAGAAACACATCAATCGAAGATATCGCCACTATAATAATTAGAACTTAATTTTTATTTGAGGATTCATATATTTTTAGGATTTAAATGAACAAACATGTTGTTTAAAAATTTAGATATCAACTTGTTACACAATTTAACGAAATTTAGCTGACAAGATATTGAAACTGCTCTTCAAAAGATTTTTTTACTCATCGGAAATTTGCATGCATAGTTCATGAAAGGTTATGTAAGAAGCATACATATATTAGAATTGTTTAAGTAAAATATCTTAAATATATTAAGGATTGATATTTCTGGAAATTTATAAGGCTCAACTATAAAAAAAATCGTGTAAGCTCACCCTAGACTACCTCATATTTTTTCATAATTGTACAGCTTACTTCCATAAAATTTGATTCGAGGAAAATAATTTATGGAGCATTTATCAAAATTTGCATTCAATGCGTTGAAAAACGCTAGTCGAATTTAAATTTTCTCGCCGCTCATTTTTTGGTATTCAAATTAGAGCTCTTCTGTAACTCCTTGCTCTTAGAAAAAAAAAACTCACAAAAAATCGTTGTGAATTTATAGTAAATACCTACAATTATTTAACTGGGAAACTAGGTAGACTTGATCCCTGTCGAGACTTTTTTCCCGCGTTTTTTTTTAAATCTAGAACAGATAATGTATAATCGATTACCCATAACGATTCGTCTTTATACATAAAAAAATATAAGAACAATATGTTTAGTTTGAGAACCTTGGACATTTTTTAAATATTTTTAAGATCTCCAAAAACTTTTTAAACATACCACCAAAATTGCGCCAAAACTTTACTGCTGAAGACTGTGAATATTTAGAGTTAACTGAAACCATTTAATGGCGTTATTCGAAAGATTGTGACATCCGTTCCAAGTAATTCAATTGATATTCCCAAATAGTGTCTCCTTACAGAACCACAGCCGCGCTAACCCGAATTCCCGGGAACCAGATGCACTCAATTGGTTTTTGCATATGATTTTCATAAAGTGAATGAGATTCTGCATCCAACAGTGCTTAAAAAATTGAAATCGGTCAATAATTGCCAGAGTTACAATTTTTTTACCTCGTTAATCAAAACTTTTATCAGTCCAGCACACTCGCACAAACAGTTGCTGACAACACGTCGCTCTTCTACGCTACGCACAGCTGAGTGTAAATTAGAAAAAAGCAAAACGCGCAGTTTGAGACCGGCTGCTGAATTTTTGCACCAATCTCACTAATTAAACAAATTTTTCGTCCACTGTTTTCAAGACCGCGATGATAATTAACCTTTTAGTGAAAGTAAATAGTGTTCAGGTGACTACGAGAAGTGAAATATAGTTTTTGTGAGAAAATAATAGGCAGATCCTGGCTTTTAAAAGGTAAACAAAGACGACGAAAAATTACCTGCTCTGTGGAAATGACCATTAGTTGGTCAATTCAGAGTGTTTTCAGTGAAATAAACAGTGTGAACTGATTAAACATTGTGTTCCGCTGTCCTATTAGCAGTATGGCAATGAATCACTGCAGGTAAGTGGATTAATTTGGCATATTTTGTTGAGCAAACTCAAAGTGTGCATGTGTGGATGAGGAAGCCATCGCCCCTGCCATAAAGGGATTCCAGCGTGTATGTCCTTAAATGCAAAATTGAAAGAAATACGTCAAGTTGATATTGACCAAATTTTGACCGTATCGCCCTTTATAGTGAATAATTTGAGCAACATGTATCACACCGTATCAAAGCCATTAGATTCAATAAATGTTAAAATTTAATGTACACTTTTTCACATTTACAATCTACACATGACTATTGTAACGTCAAACAAATATTCGCAATTCATGAAATCCAGTGTCGGTATTTTTACAAAGTTACAAATCAAACTGGAAACGTTTTCGTGGCATAATTTGACATTGCGTGACATTCAAAATGTTCTGTTGCGACGTATCTTTTGAAATCATCAGTGTAGAAATCAATACTCAATCAAATTAAAGAATATAACCAAAAAGTTATCTTTTTTTTTTAATTTATTTCAATTCCAAAAAGGCCGAATTTACATGACTCCGTATTGTCGTTGCACATCTTTTTATCTGAAAGTCTTCCATTAGATATTCTATCACAAATACTTAACAATTCTATAACATCTGTTGACTAAGTCCACCAAAAGTGCTTACTCCACTCAGCACATGACTCATTGATTAGTTCCCTGTTTCATGCGTCATTCGTATTGACTCCCGAGAGCCCATCATAACTTGTGTTCCCCGGAGGCAAACAATTATAGGATGCTAGATAAATGAACAAAACAAGCCTATTTACATCGAAAAGCTCTCATATGAGTCGTACATTATTCGTCATATCTCCATACCTGTTCGTACCTTGCCCTCAATATGGTTCCCGACACAGAGGGATCCATAAAACATGGAAGATGGATCCCATAATGAAGTACCTCTACTATCATCCAATACCGGCTGCTGAGACTCTGTCAGTTCACCCGCTCCATTGGTTTGGCTCGAGCTGCCCGAAGGCCCGGAAGTCATCAGGAAGTGCGTTCCCGTACCTCACTGTGATTCTTCTAGGCGACAGATACAGGCGGTGCAGGCATCCGATGCGATATTAATGAGATTGTCAAAGGATCAAATAGACACACGTGGCTAGGTTCTCTTCTTCCATCAACATGCCACAAGTCATATATCCTGCCGCTTATAGACTGCCCGCTTCATTCGGTATCAGACGTTGAGGTGTACGTTCGGTACACCGGTCAGTGGTCGTAAATAGATTAGACCAATTTGCGTCCATTTTCCTCCCTGTATGGTCGGTCAGTGAGTTATTCCGGCGGATAACACACACACACATACATTCGAGGGGAAATTATTCGTTCGACCTACCGGAAAATATCGCATAATTGCCAGAAGATCCCTTCTGTTTCCGCCGCAAAGCCAATAAAGGAGCATGGTTGGGAATTTCTTTTTGTCACAATGGTGCGATGTTTATACTTCTGTTGTCGAAACGACAAACAGCCTAGCTTAAGTAGGTCAATAAATTTTCATTCTTTCGCTGAATTTTACTTTCGACGTTCACCCGCTGCGAAACAAATGTAGAAAACTGCCAAAGAAAAGTCGTAAAGTAATCTACACAACCACTTCCACCCCCACCCGAGCAGGGGTAGTCGTGGATGCTATTTCTTGGAGGCAGAAGCCATACACTGAAGGTAATCCCGCTTCATGCCGAGTTTTGCTGACTTTTCCTAGAGAGTGGCTTTTTCTTGGTTCCTCCGAGCTTAGCGCGAAAAAGGAGTGAGTGCTTCGTTGAGCTGTTGCTGCTGATGGCCGACTTCGGGGTGCGGCGCGATTCCAAGCAGCTGATTATGAGTGGGTTATGCTTTGATGATGTTTACCAGCTGTTTATTGGGTTGAAAGTGGATGAATATAATGGGAGATAATTTGGTTCATTTTTTTACTGGTTTGTAAGCCACGGAAAAAAGCAGTCTGGTATTTGTACTGAGACTTTTGGGACTATTTTTAGGATCATAGACAAGCGGTTACTGATAGAAGTTCACCTCTAACTCTTTTTGAGATTCAATCTAGCCAATGTGTTTTAAAGATATTTAAGAATCAAGTTTGAATCAGAACAGCTAACAAAAATTTAAATTCTTTTATATTTGTTTACAAATAGAAGTATGAATTCTTTTTGTAGTTTTCAGTAGCAAATTGACAAAAAAAATACCACAATTGTTAAAATTAAAGGGTTTATTGGCCACATCATGGAAGGTACAAATAACTTGTCTACATAAGAGGCCCAATGTAGTCCTAGGGGCTTGTTTTGGTCCATATCTCAAACTGGCCCCTTCCCCAGAGCTACCCGGAATATATCCGGATGTGAATAATGTGTTCATGGGCACTTGATATAACCACAATTGTTCGTCTTTCCAAAATCCAAAATTGCATTGGATTGCATCGTCACACTATTCCCAATTCCAAAATGCTCATGTAAATGCATAAATATTGTATTAAAAAAAGAGAATCCAACAGATAAAAATGATCACCGAAAAATCCAAGATATTTTTGAAATTCCCAGGGAATAAATGAACACATATTAGCGATTTGTTCTTGCAAAGTTAGGTTATTCATGCTCCTCTCCTAGGCCAAATAGCCACCACTTGATCTTAACGCTACCCATCAAATCCTGTGCAGTACTTGAGGCATCTTTCTTACAAACATTCATTCACTTTTTCATCAACTCTTTTTTCAAATGCTTGTCGTTTTTGAAGACGTTCCCTGTTTACCGGACGCCGGATGCCCTGCCCTTCATAATCGCCCAGAATTTTTTACTTGGACGAAGTTCGGGCGAGTTTGGTGGATTTGCCTCCAATGGCGTCGTACCACTCCATCACCGGTTTCCTATAATGGCACGATGCCATACCCGGCCAAACACAGAGTGTTACCTTCTTGGGACCGGAGGAGGGGCAGCAGGCGCTTCTGGGGGCATTCTTCTTTATATATTTGCTCGTTGATGATGCCGCTCGTTAAGCACCCCCAGATCGCCTGCCACACCAGGAACTTCTTCGCAAATTTGTCGACCGTATTCTTCCGGAATCCTGCTTGGCGTCCGCTTCAATATACGTCTCGTCGTCCATTACGATGCATTTTAGCTGAAACAATAACCCGCGGTACAGCTTCCTGGCGCGGGATTTGGGCATCACATTCTGTTTATTGGTTCGGTTAGACGCTTACTTTTCCTTGAAGACATGAAGTCGGGTCCGCTTCATTGTCTGCTTGACGAACAAGACGGACGAATTGAGCTTCTTGGCCACGTCCCGAATCGAATGGTTTGGATTGCGCTTGATGTAATCCCTCGCCTTCCTTGCGTTCACGGGGTCGGTGGTCTTCGCTTTTCTTCCGCTGCCAGCTTGCCACTGGATCGTTTGGGTCTTCTTGAATGATTTTACCACACGGGACACAGTTGAATAGTCGATACCCAACTGAATAGCGATTCACCTGTGGGACTGGCTTGAATTTTCCATTACCGCACTCAATTTTTTGTCGAAGTACTTCTTGCTTGAAATCCATCTCGATAACCACTAGACAGATTGTAACGAAATTGCACTTGTAAACATTACACTCTAAACTAGTTTCACCCGAAACTCTTCTATTCCATGCAATACACAAAAGAAAGTATCGCATTTTTTTCGAGTAAAATGTTTATTTAACTTGTTTATCTAACACCGATGGCGGCCATCTGGGATTTCGAAACGATCTCAATCTTCAATTCTCATTTTGTATCCACTGGTTTCGGTGTCTTTAATGAAAAATCTAGGGCCTTGCACAAACCTCAGGAACTTTATTCTGTTAATGTTGCTGAAATGGAAACACTCTACTCTGTATTGGGGATGATGTACAACACGATTGAGCTCCTCCACAATGGAGCCTCCCAAATGAAAGAATTACAGGGTGTTCAATAAGTTCGATATATTTTGAAAATGAAAGTACAAGCTATTATTTTCTGAGTAAGTTTTTATTGAAGCAATGTTTATTGAGAGCCTTTACGACATATGAGCAGGGAGTACGTCTCCCTCTCCTTCATTTGTGCTGTATGACAAACTTGCGACGTTTCTCAAAAGAATCGCACGCGGCACGAACCTGGTCTATCGGCATCTCGTCCCAGATCTTGGAACTTCTTAAATTGGTCCATAGTGCTCACTTGATGTTGGCTCTGCTTCACCAACATGTACGACCATACATAAAAGTCCAGGGGATTAAGGTCCGGGGAGCTGGGAGGCCACAAAGCCTTAACGAGAAAATCAGTCAAATTCTCCCGACACCACGCTTGGACGATATTCGCCGAGTGGGCCGGTGCGCCGTCCTGGTGAAAGACGTAATGATCCTTTTCGTAGAGGTCCCGAAATGCCGTAGCCACAGTCTTCTCCAGACCCTCGGTCTAATAGTACGCGGCGTTGATTTTCACGTTTTTTTTTCGATAAATACCAGTGGGAGCTTCAAGAGCCTGGATACGACCCCCCAAACCATCACCGACACGGCGCTCTGGAACAACGGGATGTTTTTGTTGGATGGAAGATGTTGACCAACGTCGGCGCCCACAGCCGATCATTTTGAACATTGTGCGGCTGTTAGAAGACCAAGAGTTTCTCATCAGAAAACAGGAACTCCTGACCCGCTCTTCTTCGTCGTTGTCCGTTACCCCGTCTTCCTTGCGTTTCTTGTACGGCTTGCATACCAAGTCCTTCGTCATGATGGTGTGGGCAGTCTTGATCGACACATCCAGGTCAGCAGCGGTCTTCCGGATCAAGCGGTTCATTTTTCGACGAAACCACTCTGCTGGCCTCCCCGCGGAATGCAGCCGCCCGGATCTTGCACGCTCCATGGCCAAGTCGGTTCCCCGGTAGCGACGGATGGTGGTATACATGAAACCGGCCGCCATTATGACATCAAAAATCGCGTCGCATATCGTTTGTAGTGATCTTTACACCATCCTCTCACCTCACCCATCTTGTTGCATATTTAACATGTTTATTTAAGACGGACAACTTGGATTTCAAAATGATATCAAACTTCAGTTTCTAAGCATTATCTTTTTGCCATATTGTTTCATAATTGACCAACATTTCAAACCCAATGGCTACCATTTTGGAATGGAGTCAGATATTACTTTTTGCTATGGAATCTATGGTATCGTGGATTTCAAACCGGTGTAAAACTTTCATTGGGATATCTTAGAACAAGTCCAGCGGTTCTTGATTGTACTTCTTCAGATTCACATGTGATTTGAGGTCGCTGAAGCTGGAAGGGTTTGCCTCGAATCCGACCGGTACAAGACGCAGAGGACTGCAGCGTGCTAGGTGGTTTATATAGGTGGACCAAGACCTTGAAAGTGTGGGACATTCGAGGAACTGAAGACAAGCAGCCCTCAACCGAGCTTTATGGAGAATTATCGTGACGCGCGTGCGGTCCTAATAAACGATGGACCAGCATAAGTAAGTAAGAAAGTTGAAGTCTCGCATGATAGGTTTTGGACCAAGTCCGAAATTAAGCACTACCTCCAAGAGCATTTTCTGAACCAATGAGACAGTTCCAAAAACATTCAATAACATGAAATAGGACCATAATAAAATGCTTTTCGCGCTGCGTTTGTTCCATGCAAATCGGTCCAATGGTTTCCGAGAAACACGCCTTACTGTGTAGTGTAACATGACCCCCCCCCCTCCCCGCACTCCTGACAAACTAACCGGGAGATGTTGAACAATACGTTCAACGGCCAATCGAGTTGTGAGTGCGTACAAAACTATTTTATCGGAAGCAGTAGGAGTCATTGTCGGAATGATCAGGTATTCATCAGCCATGCCGAGGTATTCATCAGTCATGATCGATCTCAAGCTATCGTTTATTTGCTTAACTGTGAATCTTAAGCAAACGGTGTGTTTTGAAGATTGGATTGATTTGAAATTACCGCTATGACTTGGTTTGGTTGAAACTTCTACAGTTCGTCACTCGTGGAAAATATTAACCGAAGAGTGTGCGCGAAGTACATCTATAGCGAACATCAGGGGATCCGATACAGCACCGACAAACGGAACTCTGGGTCAACACGGAGGACGAAAGCCTCCGAGCGGAATTGGATGACGAATAAGTTCGATAAGGTCCTTTTCGTTGAGGCACTCAATGCAGGCAGCATTTACTCGAATGCGGACGAGTTGACAGCTGTGATTGCAAGTGACACAACCATGCCGAGGAAGATGGACTCAAGTAACAAACGCCGCCCAGCATACTGGAGGAGTTCAGCAACTTCGTGCTAGTTATCTCTAAGTCACGCGTTCGGAGAGCAAGATCGGACGCGTTCTGTGAGCAAGGTCGGAAGCGGATAGAGAGGAGCGTAGAATAGTGTTCCGAGCGGCCAGGGCTGCATTAAATCACGGAACAGAGCGAAGCAGATCTAACTGTTTCAAGAGCTACACCGAGATGCCAATGCCACCACAAAATGGAACTGCTATTAGTCAGCAATCACAAAGCTTACAAAGCTTGTCCACGTTAAATTTCGGACACTTTTCTTTCAGTGTAAATCTTGAATTATTTCACGAATCGCTAAAACTGTCCACTTTATTTCCTGACACAACATGTTTACATTCTTGTTACATTCAGTAAAATGGCGTCGAATCAAGTGGAAGTGCGCAAACGCATTTTGTACGAACGGCAGCAAAATCTTAATTTATTGATACGCGAGCTTGTCAAGAAAGGTAGTTTTACCGAAAAGAACCGTGTTTTGTGTTAACAAATCATTTGAAAAGCACTTGACAGTGGATCGTGGAAGCGGAACAAATCGAAAAGTATGCTCCTGACTAATGGACAAGAAGGTGGTAGCCATTATTGAGATAAATCCAAATCTGTCTGTGCGAAATGTGGCTCGCAAAGTTGGGAAGTCAAAATAATACGTTTAAAACGTGAAGCAGAGGCAAAAGCTTAAGGCGTACAAAGTGAAAAAGGTTCCCAACCGTGATGACAAGCAAAATTTCACTGCAAAAAGTCGTGCTTATGAGATTTATACCAAATTTTTGAAAACTTTTTCTTGTCTCATAATGGACGACGAAACATACGTACTCGAAGACATTAGACAGCTTCCTGGCCTGGTTCCTTTTATACCGCAATGCAAAGGAACGCCGTTTCCGGACAAAGATTTGATTTGGCAGGCCATATGTAGATGTGCTCAAACATCTAAAAGTTTCATCTCTATCGGCACTATCAATAATGATGTGTACGAGGAAAGAAAGGTTGCTACCGTTTATCAGAAGCCACGACTCTCCAGCTCTGGTCTGGCCTGATTTGACGTCTTGTCGCTATGCGAAATGCGTCCTGGAATGGTATAAGATACAAGAGGTCAAATACGTGCCAAAAAACGGCCAATACATCAAACTGTCCAGAACTTCGCCCAATAGAGAAGTACTGGGCTTTAGTTAAGCGGAACTCTTCGAAACTAAGAAGAAAGTAAATGGTACCGATGATATCAAGAGAACATGGAGAATCATCACGGCGGGCGTATTTGAGGATACGCAACCTGATGGCTGGTAAACCACAGAAAGTTCCAGAATTTTACAGATAGAAGGATTAACATCAGCTGTCAGCTGGAAGTATAAATGGAGTAAAGGAGATTTAGGGGGATGGTAACATTCTATCATTCCAAAGATGTCGAAGAAATCTTGGTTTGAGAGTACCGATGTGGGTCGGGACTTCATTCGTGTGATGTCTCACCTCATGTCCAATCATAATTCTTTGAACGCTCCTTTATAGCGAGTTGAGCTGAGTGACAGCAATCTCTGTGAATGTGGACAAGGTTACCAGGACGCAGATCACATTATTTGGTCATGTGCTGAGCATCGTGGAGTCAGATCTGACCTTTATGAATCCATTCCGGCCCGAGGTAGACAACAAAATGTACCAGTTCGAGATATTTTGTCAGTACGTGATCTGGAGTTTATGAAACTCATTTATCTGTTTTTGACTAACATTAGCCTTAGAATGTTGTTGGTTTAACATGTATGTTTACTGTTAGTTTTTTTTATCTGCGTTTGTGAGTTTTTTTTTCTTGCTCAAAAATGTTGATTGAAAAATGACAATTGAGAATTCAAAATAAATGTGTTGTGTAAACCATACTTCAATTTGAGGCCCATCTTCCCATCCGTTAAATTGTTATTCCTATTAACCTAGAGACGGAAGCGAGTAATCCCACTATCCCCCTAGCTTAAGTTTTAAGATAAATGATGCATATAAAAATGAAAACTTAGCTCTGTAAAGTTGATTCTTTTGAGCCTGTACAATTAAATGATTTTAAAAAATAAATAGAAAAATAAAAAATAAAAATCTTAATCAATTGTTTCTAGTGTAGGTATAACTCTTTTATGGTAAAATAATCAATTGGTTTTGTTGAATTATGTGTTATTTTTTTTGCTGCTATTATTTTGGTGTCCGAAATTCAACGTCGACAAGCTTTATCGCCGTTAGAGGACATGTCATAACCTTGTAACGCGTGCAGAAGTACCAGAGAGTGCCGATATTCGATCGGTTGACCTTTCCCAAGCAGTACATAACAAGCAGTCATAATCGGTTTCAGCAACTTGATTGTGACTTATTTGAGTCACATTGAAATTACTTCAATCGACTTGAAACAAGTGTGCTGCTAGGGTCAAGAACCACATCGTCTATTCCTGTGAGAAGGCGGCGAAGGCTATGAACGCGGAAGCTAGAATGATAGAATTCATTGAAGTTAGCATAAGAGAAACCTTCAATTCGGTATTTTCATTATTTGATAAGATAATTTTGCTTGAAACATGCAGCGTATCTAACTAATACATTGCCAAAATACCTTTAAAGATCTATAGGAAATCAAACACTTTGCAGTTCACACTAGTTTTCATATAAATTTTAAACGCAATGTGAAAAGTGGGTTTATAAACAGTGGCTATCATAATTTACCACAGTTATTTGATTTGCTGTCGCTTGATCCGGAAGAGTCATTTACTATAACACATTTTCAAAATACACGAAGATGATGCCACTTCAAGGTAATTTCATAATAAGCCATATTAGCCGCCTCTACCCCACCTCATCCTTTACTAGCAAAAAAGGGTCAAAGTCAAATGGCATCTGCGCTACAATCGTCTTGGATAACAGAAAGTGAATGAGGAGAAAATTTTACGTTCGTGTTTATTCCAATAACGTTGTATTCCATTTTTTCCGCTCCGAGACTATCCTTTAACCACATGACGAGGAGCCGGTAAATTACCTTGCAAGGTTTGTCGTTGACTTACCCTTTCGCATGGAACCGACGACGTAGGACGACCGTCAGAGGGTACTTTATTTCCGTGGCAGTACTGCTGGCGCCAGTCTTCTGTCTTGGGTCCTGCTGTTTCATTCACGATTTTACAGTGGAGTTCTGCAGTAGGGATGAATTCGAATTCACAACAATGTTACGAAATTACCTTTGATCTACAGCTCGACTGGATGGGAGTGGATTACTTGGTGATAAATGTTCTTTTTTTTGTAGACAGGAAGCTCAAACCACATTTCATCTTCAATCATCATTCACTTCACACGTTCGAAACTGTGGTAATCCCCCAGTAACCGAATATGTACTGTCACCAATCCATCATATATAGCATTCCATTCCGTGGAAAAGCAGCCCCAATTGAACACCAATTCAATCCACCCAGACGAGCGTTGATTGAAATGGCGTGTTTTTCCGGTCGTTATTATTTTTATTCAATTTTCACTTTACCGCAGTGTGGCCGTTTTCCATTGCTGCTGCTACATGGAGCGCGTGAGTTCGAATGTGGATCATGGTAATCAAATCAATTATAATTATTTTCGAAGGCTGACGTGACTCGGTGATCAGCACCTATTTGGAAATAATAATAAAAAAAAACGTGATGGCTGTTTGGGTATGGCCAGAAAAAAAAATGCAAGCTTCCAATAAACGAGCATATTATATGGCAAATGCGCTAAGTTGGGTCACATTTTTTGCCAACCTGCCTACCCGAATACTGGGGTGAGTGAGAAACATCACATGTATAATAAAGTTAAGTTGTACAACCATGAGATTTTTTTTTGGGCCCAACCGTTGGTATAGCCATTGCTCGAAAGCTGTCGAAGGGTGATCAAAAACTATTTCCAGCAAGGAATACCGGCAATACCAAATGATTACTTTCAACAAAATAGCATGTGTGACTTCAAATATCATAAAAACTTCCATTCTTCCATAAAAACATCGTAACTGTTTGTTTTCGTGATTTTTGAAAGATAAATTTTATAGAATGTGAATTTCGCATACGTGTTTTAATTAAGTGATGAGTACGATATAACAATAACTAATTGTACTTGGAACAACGTACAGTATTGGACAAAACATATGCAACTGATTTCGCACATTGATGAAATGACTTGATAAACTTCAAAAATTCACAATGGAAACGAAGAAACATACTACAAATGACGGCTCAGGAGTCTAGTATAAGGCAACATAATTGAACGGTTAACTAGTTGTTCATCGACAGTACGCAGCCAGAGCTTTGTTTACAAGTGCCATTTTGAGTTGGACAAAACAAACGCAACCTTGCGATATATCTTGTTCTTTACTGTCAGTGCGTTGATAAACACGCGGAAAAAGTTTCGGTTCATTGCAAAACTGTAGGTTTTGTGCAAAATACATAAAGAACTTCAAAAACTTAAATCATCTACATACTCGTAACATCAAGTGCAAAAATGGCTCGGGACAGCCTCGGATTGGAACTTAGAAAGAAAATAATCGATGATTACGTGGGCGGAATGTCACAAAAAGAAATTTGTGACAAATACCGCATAAATAAATCGACCATATCGAAACTGTGTGCCAAATTTCGCTCTACAGGAAATTTTGCGGCGGATCACCGCGGTGGGAGACCACGGTCCACGACTTCCAGAGACGACTCGATGATTGCCAGATGCATCATGAAAGATTCTTTCAAGTCATCTTTCAAGATTCAGACAGAATTGGAGCTACACGTGTCGGACCGGACAATCAGACGAAGTGTTGTTGCATCCGGACTATTTTCCCATCGTCCTGCGAAGAAGCCTTTGATTTCGCTGAAGAACCAGAAGAAACGGCTCCTGTTTGCTCAATCTCATGTAACCTGGAGCATTCAGAAATGGCGTTCCGTACTGTTCAGCGATGAGTCAAAGTTTAACATTAGAGCGA
Organism: Aedes japonicus; assembly: GCA_034211315.2. Lineage (NCBI taxonomy): Eukaryota > Metazoa > Arthropoda > Insecta > Diptera > Culicidae > Aedes > Aedes japonicus. The sequence continues at coordinate 159,035 of JASCZW010000858.1, read as the reverse complement.
TTCCACGAACAAGTGGGAAATTTTTCCAGTTTTTATTTTTTGTATTTTTTGATTTGCGTGAAACCTTCCATACAAGTTTTTGGGGAAGAAAAACGCCGTTTTGCATACTTGGTTCGCCATTTTGAATCTAGCCTTACTTATGAGAAGGGCCTATGAAAAATGCACATGATATCTTCAAAAAATTGTATCTCGGAAACGGTTTGTCCGATTGGTTTGGTGTCTTGGGCGAAGTTTTAGACAATTGTTGGTGCTATATGGAAAAAATATGCACGGTAAAAAAAAAGTTTGGTTTTTGTGTTTTGAACTAAAATATAGATTTTCCCTTAAAAGTTACATGTCAATAATTTTTTAATTATCCTTATGTTATAGCTGACTGAAAATGATATCTAGTGCACAGTAAATTGTTCTAGAGAAAAATAGGTTACAATGAAAAAAAATTTTTTAAAAAAAATTACAATTTTCAAAAAAGCTATTAAGAAAAGTCAAAAAAGTTTGTCACCCTAATTTTATGAAAGAACATCAAATTTGCAAGCAAAAAGTACTTCGGTAACATTTTTCTAAGATGCACCGTTTAGAAGATATTACTGATTTAATATTGATTTTTTTGATAACTTAATAAGTTTTGGCCCTTTTTGGATGTATTCTGTGTTTTTCCAGTTTCAAAAGTATTTTTTTCGGAAAGATTGGAAAATTTTGAGTTAAAATGAAACTGACAGCTTAAAGATTCGAGTGAAATTCTCTGCCTTAAAAGTATTTTGAAAAACAAGTTACAAAATCCCACTATCAGGAACAATGATTTCTTCAAGTGATTTTTGGTGCGTTGTGCTGAAAACTGAAAGCTTTGAGTAATGAAACAAAAGAACTGGTTTTGAATTTTTTTGAGGACGATGATATAAGCCGTGCAATGCCAGGCCAAAGAGATTTTGTTAGCGTAAAGACAGGAAATAAGAGATTAGCTGTTCAGAAAAGATTGTTAATGATGACATTGAGAGATGCTTTTAATCGCTTTAATGAAATGTACGTCAATGTAAAAATAGGGTTTTCATCATTTGCAAGCCTCCGGCCAAGGCAATGTAAACTATTGACTATCACAGGAACACATAATGTTTGCGTTTGCACTACGCATGAAAATGTCAATTTAATTCTACATAGCTTAAAAAAATACAATGTCTTGAATGATCTAAAAACATTAACGAATAGATTACTTTGCGAAAATAAGACCACTCATTGCCATCTACGAAGATGTAAAAACTGCCCAGATACCTCAGTTTTAGAAGACAGTTTATTGAAACAACTGGAAGAAAACTTTGTTGAAAAGCTTTCATTCGAACAATGGGTTACCACTGACAGATGTGATTTAGAAACTATTGTAAAGCAAACCGATGAGTGTGTTTCATTTTTCAGCTCAAAATTAGAAAGTTTGATTCCGCATGATTTTGTAAAAACCGAACAATCCAATTTTTTGAAAACTACAAAACAAAACTTGCAAGTTGGTGAATTTTTAGCTATTTGTGACTTTTCTGAAAATTACAGCTTCATTTTGCAGGATGAAGTTCAATCACACCATAGGAACGTGCAACAGGCCACAATCCATCCTTTCGTAATATATTATACTGAAAATATGCAAATTAAACATTTTAGCTTCATTATAATTTCTGAAGAACTAAGACATGATTCAGTCGCTGTTAATTTGTTTATTGATAAAATGATAAACTTTTTTCAAATTGATCAAAACAAAAACATAAAAAAAATGGTGCTGCTTCACAGTATAAAAACCGAAAAAACTTTTCTAGCCTTTGTAAATTTAAGTCAAAGTATGGTATTGACGCCGAATGGCATTGCTTCGCAACATCGTACGGAAAAGGTCCATGCGATGCTATTGGAGGTACGATAAAACGCATGGCTACCAGAGCAAGTTTAGCCAAAGAACGCGAACACCCGATAAAGACTGCAAGAGAGTTGTTTAATTGGGCAAACAAACGAAAAGAAGAAGAACTTACAAAGTTGTCATTTTGTTATTCTACTACAGAAGATACGAAAATATGTCTTTGCAGCTAAATAATCAATATAATAATGCAAAAACAATTCAAGGAACTCAAAAATTCCACTCATTTCTTCCTCTATCAGAAAATACAATAAAGGCAAAGTTTTATTCAAACTGTCCTGACAATGATGCCAAAATATTCGATATTGTTAAGAAAGTTGTGTAAACAATAATTTTATAAAAATACAGGAATAAAAATAAACTGATGATATCCAACATATAATGTTATTTTTTATTGCGCACAATCACCATCCCTGAAAAATAAGCTTAATTCGCTCTTTTGAATCTTGCTAATTGAGGAGCTTGCATTTGCAGTTCTCAAAAAGGTGTATCTCGAAATCGAGTTGTCTCATCGGTTTGATGTCTGTGGCGATGTTCGGCAATAGAGAGAAAACATGCACAGTATAAACACATCCAGTTTAAATGGATTAAACTGTTAGGCGATATATGCAAGAGTTGAATGCACATTTTCAACACAATACACCAAAAATAACTGGAAGAAATCATTATAGTGGGATTTTGGGATTTTGGGATAGTGGGATTTTGTAACTTGTTTTTCAAAATACTTTTAAGGCAGAGAATTTCACTCTAATCTTTAAGCTGTCAGTGTCATTTTAACTTAAAATTTTCCAATCTTTCCGAAAAAAATACTTTTGAAACTGAAAAAACACGAAGTACATCCGAAAAGGGCCAAAACTTATTAAGTTATCAAAAAAATCAATATTAAATCAGTAATATCTTCTAAACGGTGCATCTTAGAAAAATATTACCGAAGTACTTTTTGCTTGCAAATTTGATGTACTTTCATAAAATTAGGGTGACAAACTTTTTTGACTTTTCTTAATAGCTTTTTTGAAAATTGTAATTTTTTTTAAAATTTTTTTTTTCATTGTAACCTATTTTTTTCCAGAACAATTCACTGTGCACTAGATAGCATTTTCAGTCAGCTATAACATAAAGATAATTAAAAAATTATTGACAGGTCACTTTTAAGGGAAAATCTATATTTTAGTTCAAAACACAAAAACCAAACTTTTTTTATACCGTGCATATTTTCTCCATATAGCACCAACAATTGTCTAAAACTTCGCCCAAGACACCAAACCAATCGGACAAACCGTTTCCGAGATACAATTTTTTGAAGATATCATGTGCATTTTTCATAGGCCCTTCTCATAAGTAAGGCTAGATTCAAAATGGCGAACCAAGTATGCAAAACGGCGTTTTTCTTCCCCAAAAACTTGTATGCAAGGTTTCATGCAAATCAAAAAATATGAAAATTACTCGTTGCTGAAATGATATGGAACCGCTCATTATCGGAAGTGCTGGAATGAGCCGCGTACGTCGACCAGTTGGAAAACGGTTGGATTCGCGATACTGTCAAAAGACTGAAGAGCATGGCGGAGGCAATGTAATGGTATGGGGATGCTTTTCTGCGAACGGTTTGGGTCCGATTCACCGAATTGATGGAATTATGGATCGGTTCATGTATAATAACACCCTCAAGGACGTGATGCTACCATATGCTCAATGGAATATGCCAATAATGGACATTCCAACAGGACAGTGACCCCAAAGTGGTTAAACAATGGTTTAACGATAATAACATCTCGGTATTGGACTGACCACCAAAGTCTCCTGATCTCAACCCGATTGAGAACCTGTGGGAGATCGTTAACCGAAGAATCAATCGTGATGGTGTGCGAAATAAGGATCAAATGTTTGCGGAAATCCAAAAGGCTTGGGCAGCGATTCCACAAAACATAATTGACAACCTGATCCAGTCCATGCCTCAGAGGTGCAAAGCTGTTATCGACAATGAGGGATTTGCAACGAAGTATTGAAAATGCAAACCAGTAAACTGGTTTGTTTTGATTATCTGATGATTTCAAACATATTTGTGTATTATTTCCGTATATTTTACACACAATAAACCTGAACTATGTTGTTTGATTATCTACATGCATTTCTTGTAGAATAAGGTTTTTACAAAAACTATTTTCCGAACCATTTCATTGATGTACTTTGGTTGGTTGCATATGTTTTGTCCAATACTGTATGTATTGAACATATGCACTTATTTCGGACGGCGATGGAAAAATTACTGCAGAAAATTATTTAACGGAATTTTTTTTTTCGTTAAATTCTGCGTTTATAGTGCCTTCAACAAAATTACTTTAGCGATCTGCTGGGCTGTTTTACGGTAGTTTGCTGAAAACTTAGCCATAGCCGATTAGAAGATGGATATCGGCATGTTCTTCAGAGCTATTTCGTGGCTTTGGCGATCAGCTGCTCTTCCGTTCTGGCCATAAAATTATTGGAGTAGGTTATCCGTTTTCCGGCTCACCGGAAATGTTTCTATCGGTCACAGCTGGGGAACGTTGTGAGGATTGGTGGTCTCCGGTACAACGTTTATCTTCAGCCGGTCCATCCACAGGACTGAAGCGGCTGTCATCCACGAACAACAATCGTGAAGCCGAAAACTTGGTGCTGCGTGTGGTGCTGATTTGACAGCTCGGTTTTATTGGAGGCTATATGCAGCAAACACAATATTCGCGACAGAAGTTGTCGTGCTTTGCCGTTATTTGATTTGAGAAAAATCTTTCGTGTTGTACTTAGTGCAGTGGTTATTACAACGATAGTAGTTTTTCATTGTTTATCAGCCAAGAATTATAATGTTTTATCTAAATTATTGATACTAGTAGTTTGGCAGAAGTGAAAAATTGTAGCGAAATATAATACATTGTGAACTAAGCTTAGAACGTTAAAATCGTCACTAGCGCCACACCAAAAGTGGCAGGCTTCAAGAACTAACGCTTTCTTCAGCCCTCTGGGTCCATCCCTGTGATCTCTTGGGGCTGATATTCGTGAATCTTCGCGTGAATCTAATAGATGAAGAAAGCAACTTCTGCCTGGAACTTCGTACATCCGAAGGCGAAAGGGAGCAGATGTTCAAAGGCTGGATCGGTTATATCCGGTGGACACAAAGTGGAGCTGGCAGTTCGAACAATCCATCGTTGCCTGGTTGTTTTCGCCATGGCCGTTGCAAATCAATAGATAAGGCTGTTCATTTTTTCTGTACATAACAGAGTTGCTACAATTGGTAATGTATAGACTGCATAATCGCATGAAACGTCGCTAAAATCAATCCATTTGCCAGACTCGTAAATCGAAATTTCAGTATTCTTCCGTCAAATTGAAAAACCGTTGAATACCACGACAATCTCTAATGATCTCCACAAGAATTACCGCTTTATCCAAGAAATTCGCAAGGTTACTCTTAAGAAAATTCGCGTAGTGGTATCAGATCGTAACGATGCTAATGCGATCGTGAAGAACAAACTCTTCAAGCAGTACAGAATATACATTCCGAGTGAGGAGGTAGAGATAGACGGGGTCATAGATGACCGCTCGTTGAGCGTGCTACACATATTAGACGAATGAGCTATACCTATGTCTTCCCAAAACGAAAGAAAAATACCACAATTGTAAAGAAAATAGCCGGCAATTCGTCACCACAAAACCAGGCTCCTAACCACATTCCTCCTTTCGATCTATCGACCTTGGATTGGCCCACTCAAAGCATATCCAACCAGAGAAAACTTCAGCAGTTCTACAGACTCTCTCAAAAAGATCCCGTACAGAATACCAGTGCTAGCTTCAACATACAAGACAAAATACAGTTCCTCTTTCTCCCAGCCTCTCAGGAAAGGCAGATCAGTCCATTTTGTAGATACCACAGTTGATTCGTATGATGAGCTCAGTACTCCGTGTTTCCAACACGGTGATGTCTGTTTTTGAAAGTATGATGCCCCTATTCAGCTTATTCTGGAAAAAGATAATCACTCACGTGCACCTCCTTGCGGTTATTTCTGCTAATGATGCCTAATGCTACGTCTAATCAAATAAGCCTGCATCAGTGGATCGCACACAGTATTCTCCCTAAAATAGCAAACCTCAGATCCTTAATCAATCTTAATCTAGTTGAAGTATTAGCTATATCGGAGACATGGCTAACAGAAGACAATTTTTTTTTATGTATCTCAGTTTAACATAATCAGAAGCGACAGTGATCAGCCTTACGGATGAGTCATGTTAAGTTTCAAACACGGGATTGAATTCAACCAGATTGAGATAGAACACCCCTCTCTAATTGAAATAGTCGCGGCGACCGTCAAACCTCATACGTGAACCGTTGCGTCAATCTACATTCCTGCCAATGTCAACCTCAGATACAACGACCTTAAGCATATCTTAGATCCACTTCCACCACCTTTGATGCTACTAGGGGATTCAATTCCAAAGGATGTGCTTGGGTGAATCTTTAGATGATAGCAGAGCAAAAACCATACACGAATTGACTGACGAGTTTGATCTTGTGATTTTGAATACCAGTGAGATAACAAGAATAGCATGCCCCGATCAACAATGCAACAGATTAGATTTTTCGCTATGCTCGTCAACATTAGCCTTGAATTGCCCATGGAAAGTTATGGAGGATCCATCAGGAAGCGACCATTTTCCAATAACTGTTTCAATTCAACCTAGCGAAAAATTGACGACCTCCACAGCGTCTATGATTTAATCAAGCACATCGATTGGGATAGATATAAACAAAAGTTGAGTATGCTCGTTTCTGGTTTTTGTAATGCTGAAGGCCCTTTAGACACACAAAGTTCTGATCGATTATATCCAACAAACTGCTATCGCAAGCCAAACTAAACCCATTCCTATTAACGGTAGTGTGCGGGAAAATGGGAATGTTCAAAAATGTTGACGAAACGTTCAAATGCATTTAAACAATTTAGATCTTCAGGGTGGTCAGTAGATTTTCTTAATTATAAAAAAGGAGAAGCAGAATCCAAAAGGTTATTCAAGACTTAGAAACGCGGGCATTGGAAACAATTGGTAGAATCATTGGATAAGGATACCCCTCGATCTTTATGGTCTATCGCCAAGAAAATGCGCAACTGCTATATTCCTAGGGAAAACTTAAAGAGTTATTCTGAAGAATGGATAAAACAGTTTAGTACAAAAATTCGCCCCCCGTTTGTTGCCAATGAGTATCCCGAGATTATCACTGTTGACGCACTTGATAATAATAGTGATTTAACGAAAGATTTTAGTCGTGAGGAATTAGAATCTGAACTATGTTTAGCTGAGAATAATGCTCCCGGAATTGATGGTATGAAGTTTGCTTTATTGAAAGATTTGCCGTTAAACGCAAAACAGCTTTTACTGCAGCTGTGCAATGACTTTTTTATATTAAACTCCGGTCCTCAAACGTGGTACGAAGTTGAAGTGCTGCTGATATTCAAACCAGGGAAAAATGCCACAGATTATAACTCTTGGCGACCGATTTCACTCTTAGTGTGCGACAGAAAATTATTTGACAAAATGTTACTAGTTCGTATGGAACACTGAGCAGAACATTCTTTCTGCTACACAATACGGTTTCAGACGTGGACGAAGCACACGTGGCTGCCTAGCAAAGTTTTCTACTGCTATTCTATTTGAAGAGAAAATCTCTTTTTGAATATTTCAGGGGCCTTCGACTCCATTCGTATTGATCTTTTGTTCCAAAAACTTACAGCTTCAGGCTTTCCCCTTCAAATCAGCAACTTCCTGTTCACATTGCTGAACATAAACACAGGTTATCTTGGCGTTCCGCAAGGATCATGCTCTCCCCTCTTCTGTACAATATATACGTCAAAGATATTGATACTTGCATTCCGGATGATTGTGAACTTATACAGTTTGCTCACGATGCGGTTTCATGGATATCTGAAAAGGATGACGAGATTGCTAGAACTCACATCCAATATTCAATTCAGAATCTCGAATCATGGTCAATCTCAAATGGGTTAACCCTCTCAAGCAGCAAAACCGAAGTAATTATATTTTCTTTTTAAAAATTGGGCAACCAAAATCACAATAATGATGCACTACAATGAGTGAAAATCAGTAGAAACACACAAGTACATGGCGATTTGATTTGATCGAAAGTGTTTATGGGGTAGTCAGATTAGAGACATTGTTAGGCAGTGTCAAAAAAGGACAAACTTTTTTTAAACAACTTGTAGTACCTGGTGAGGAGCACATTCTACTGACATGATCACGTTATATAAGACAACCATACTCACTGTAATGGAATATGGAAGTATAAAATTCTGTAGTGTTGCTAAAACGCATTTGCTCAAACTGGAGCGCATCCAATACCGAGCTATCAGGATCTGTTTAGGAAGTATGATGTCCACCCACATCACTACAGATCGTCAGATTAAAAGATACCTTGCTGTTTAAAAAAATCTGAAACCTGAGCACTATCTCGTTTCGTGTTACAATGCTCTCACTGAACTTAACGCTAACACAAGTACATACTTATACTCTACAGACTTTGAAATTGAAGACTTTCTATTTGTTCCTCAAATTGATCTATCATTGCACGAAGAACTCCAAAATGTTACAGATAGCTCGCGTGAACAACTGGCAATTAGCGTATTTCAAAACAAGACAGAAGACGTTTTACAAGAAAATTTATTTTTCACAGGCGGATCGAAAACTCTTGATACAGTTGGGTTTGGATTATTCCACAAGACCATCAGGCTCAGCTTTTGACTTGCACATCCAGCATCAATATTTTGTGCAGAAGCTCTGGCAATTCACCAAGCGTGTAAAATAATTGACGGCCTGCCACTAGGATACTACATAACCTGCTCAGACAATATGAGTACTCTTAAAGCGCTTTCTTCAAGTTTTATCAACAAGCATTCAAACAGAATTGTCTTACAGATCAAACATACTCTAAGGACACAAAAAAAATGTCCTCTTTTGGAATCGATGCATAGTAATATTCCCGATCGATTTGAGCAAAATTTTTGAAAATCTTTGGTGAAACTACTGAAATATTAACGGCCAAAACCTGACAACATTTCGTAACGGTTGCAATTCGACTTTTTCTAAATGGGGATAAATTTAGGCAACTAAACCTTCTGTTCCGGAACGAGACCTACGTTTGTAGCAGATATCTATTTTGTTAGCTATGCTCAAACTATAAATGTTTATTTCCATAAGTTAACAATTTCGAGTAATATTCAGTTTTACTTACAATAAAGTCGTATCACTCCCACTATAATTTTCCTTTTCTCTTTTCTACACTTTTGGATGAGTTTATCAATTTGAAAAGATGTTTTCGCTTGCCTTCTGACCTAAGCTTAGTCCAACTACCCTAGCTTTACGTTTTTTGAACTGTTCACCCGGTTTACCTGCTATTGCTATTGAGAATGAATAAGCAATCGAAAATTATCAAAAAATGTCAACTACTTTTAATTTAAAGTAATCCAGACAAGTTATTTTAGATGAATGCTTATTTTAGATTCAAATTTTTAATTAATAATCTCTTCTACTTTCGCGATTTTCCTCGAGAATATGGTTAAATACTTGACCAATTTGGTTTGTGCTAAAACCAAAAACTTCTAGTTTTATCGATAAACTTTAATTAAATAATGCACTACGAATCGAGTTTGTTTACATTTTATCGGAATCGACCGAGATCATTTACAATGGCGACCAGACCTATCTTCACTCTAATTCTATACTGCTGCTGCAACTACTACTGGTTAACTTCTTTCATTAGCTCACTCTCGTTCTTTCCCTCTCTTTGTTTAACGAAATCACTCTGGCATATACACTTTCGTGTCATTTTACTCAATTTTTGAGTAAAATTGTATAAAATCTCTTTTTCTCTCACCCAAATGTTACTCAATTTCCGTAAAAAATGAATCGACTCATAACATTGAGTAGGTTCATTTTTTCCAAATATTGAGTAACTTTTCCGTGCCATAAAAAGAGAAAGTATACAATTCTACTCAAAAATTGAGCAAAGTGAAACGGGAGTAAAGTCCTCATGCATTGTTACCAGATGTTGCACCTACGTCAAAACGAATCGATGAGAGGCTTAATTTGATTGACAAAAATGTTTATCACGCATTTCTTGAATCGACCAAAATATCTGAGAAAAAGCAAGTTATCTCATCTTTCAAATCAAACGGAAGGATATGTGCTAAGTTGCATACTCTTTGAGGTGGAGTACGGAGTAGAGAGAAAACATAGCTTACGACTCAAATAGTTCAATAACTCTGGAGTAGTTGAGAGGTGATCATACAGGGTGAGTCGATAGTTATTGCATCACTTTCAAACTTGCGTAGCTTTTTCCTGCTTGACCGAAAATAACCAAATTTTGCCCAGTTTCTCATTAGAGTTATTTACATCCGCTTGTCCTCCAAAGAGTTCAGGAACGAATGACAGTGAACGACAAACCAGGAGCTGGAGAGAGCGCTGATTGCTCGTTTCAAGCGGAATCCGAACATTTCGACGCGGGACTTGGCCAACAAATTCGATGTTTCGCAAAGTTTCTCTCAGAGGGCCAAGAAACGATCCGGATTGGAAACGTACAAGGTACGTCCCAATTCGGGACGAACACAGGATTTGTACGAGAAAGAATGTCTGCAAAAACGGTTGCTACCGTTTGTCAGAAGCCACGACTCTCCAGCTCTGTTTTGGCCTGATTTGGCCTCTTGTCACTATGAGAAATCCGTCTTGGTATGGTATAAAGTACAAGAGGTCAATACGTGTCAGAAACAGCCAATCCACCAAACTGTCCTGAACTTTGCCTAATAGAGAAGTACTGGGCTCTAGTTAAGCGGAAACTCTTCGAAACTAAGACGAAATCAAATGGTACCGATGATTTCAACAGAAGACGGTTGTCACCTTCATTATCACTTCCACTTCACTTACACATTACCTTACTTTTTTATGCTATTACTGATATCACCGTGATAAAAAATGAACTCCGTGAGGTGGAAGTGATAGTGAAGTGAAAATCGTAGAAGCCCTGAGAAAATCGATGGTTTGCGTCACGTTTTTCTGTGGCGTGATGGTGTCGTGGCAAACATAATAACATCGAGTTCATTCGAATCGTCGGTTGTTTTGTTTTCAGTTAGTTTTCACCGTAAAGTGAATACCGTAATAAGCCCCAAAATGATAAGGAAGTGAAAAAAAATGAGAAAAACGTACCGGAAACGACTTTACAGAGTCTGATGAGGCCGTCAAGCGCAAATGTCGAGTATTTCACGTAAACTTATCCTGAAATTTTACCGATGCATGTAAGCTAAATCAAATACATATACTGAAGTACTCTAAACATTTGTTTTCATTTCGATAACTTTAGCTTAGTTACCAATCAATCTGAAGTGTCGCAATAATTATCGACTCACCCTTTATGCTGGTGTTTGATTGATTTTATTTTGGATTGGATTTAAAATAGATTTTAATTTACTTCAGGGATTTAATTAGGGGGCTCCATTGAATGATAGGTGTCGAGCCGTTTCACCGAAAGCCATTAGATCGAATAGGTTATTAGATTAAAACTCATTAGGCAGAATGGGGCATTTGGCCGAAAATAGAAGTTTGAACTTAATTTTAAGTCCATGAAATCTTAGGGAATGTACTTTCGTGGACGATTGATTCTTTTTTAAACTATGAGCAACTTTTTTTTAGTTTTGATACTTTCAATTTGCTTTTTTACACCGTTTTATTTTTCATGTGAGATATAGTTTTAGCAAGTGAAAATTGTATTTGGTTCAACTCCTTTAACTTAGTTTTGTGTTTAGCCGACGACCAGTAGCTGGGGATAGCTGGAAGTAATGGGTGCTTCTCGTTACTAGATTTTTTGGATTCTATACGTTATCAAGAGGAATTCAGCGAAGTTTCGTTTATATGTTTTAGATCCAATAAGTTTCAACTCCGTATTTTAATGATAAATAGCGACGCCGATCACGTCCTTGCAATCAGATGAGAATAAGGAAAGAAAATTAATGTTGTTTTTGAGACCGTGTGTTCCGCTGCGTCCGCACAAGTGTCCCAGGAGTAAGGTTCTGTTGATAGGACAACGTTCGTTGGATAATACCGGAAGAACGTCTGGAGAAATATTTAATTACTAGTATCGTTTTCCGATTTCAATCTATTTTAACCAACCGTTTGGGTCCTCCGTTAGCTAAGTCGGTAAACGCGCAGCTCCAAAGCAACACCATGCTGGAGGTGGCTGGGTTCGATTCGGTCTAGGAATTTTTCGATAAGGAAAATTTCTCAACTCCATGGGCTTAGGTATGAAAAATGGTACCTGGAATCGAAAGCTCCTAATTAATAACTGTGAAAGTGCATTTAGAACACTAAGTTGAGAGCAAGCAATAAGCTAATTGCAAAAGCAATAAGCTAACTGCAAAAGCTTGAAATGCTTAAGTAGAAGAAACCAACCGTAAGGATGATATTGATGGAACTCACAAAGTTTCATTTTAAGGTAATTTAAATGAACACTTGCGAGTTGATTTGGACCGATTTATCCCAACATTTAGCATGTTATTGTAACACTCTTTTTATTTTAAATAAAGACAGACAGTCTTTTGTTGTTTTCAAAACAGCTGAAAACCATGTAGATGTCCCGCCCACCACAATCATGTTCCAACAACACTGTATTGAGTGCTCTGCTTTGCCGATAGGCAAATTTCAGACCCTCATTTCCCCATACAAATTTTGCAGCCCAGCCAGGCATCTCTATGTTGTATCATTGTGGCAATTTTTCCATCTCGATACCTCCACCAAATAGCAACGGCGATTTCCAGTTGATGTTCCATTCCATCACCACGCTAGTTTTATGCCGGAAAACACGAGTGAAACAATATGCAAGAACTATAAAACTGAGTTGGTCTAAGCGATGCCGTTTCCGAGCAGAGAATCCAATATGATGGAACAAGATTTTGCTTTTTGTCTGTCCAGGCAGGAACCAAAGTGAATCTGCTCTGTCCTCCCCGAGGCGTATTTATTTAGTTTCTAACTATATCACAGAAGCTGCAGCAGCAGAACTCAGTTAGGTTTATGGTGGTGTTTTCCTCAAAACACAATTTTTCAGGGTGGTTGTGTTCACAACCGGTGTTGCCCTCCGGTTGTAGTTGTGGGGCGAGCTTTGTGGTTCAAAGCTTCTGCCCTGCAAAAAGAGCTTGCTAGTTTCGATGAGTTTGAATGGATCCACCGAGGTGGCCGCTGTCGAGTGCTTTCATTCGGAAATGCGCCCCACTCAATGGTTGGTCTGTGCGGGTTGGTTATGCAACCGCCCACATCTCATTCCAAAAACTACTTATCTTCCGAGACAATTTGTCCAAAAACCTGCACCGGTTAAAACGATGAGCTCGAGAGTTGATGCTGTTTCGGTGAAATATTTGCATTTGTTCCAGCTGATGACATTCTCAAAGCAATATCCCATCGCGATGTCACCACCCACATGCCTAGAAGCGGGAAGCAAGGATGATGGTTTGTTTATGCTGCATGAAAAGCAAGCTGTGGAAACGCTTTCTTCTGCTGACTGCATGCGCATCAACAACCAACAGAAGAAAAAACACGGAATCACTTTAGTTTCGCTTAAAAGCAGCTTTTGCTCGCGGGGAAAATGTGCATCACGAATTGAATAAAAGTGCAATCAAAGTTTCGCTTATTTTTGGAAATGTAATGTTAAAGAAGGACGCGTCGGGGTAGGATGGTCATCTCCAGCTGGAAGTCAGTTCAGTCAAATTGATTCGAAATTTTCGTAGAAGGTGTTTTTTATAGAGCCTGTCCACGTTGAATTTCGGACAATTTTCTTTCAGTGTAGATTTTGAATTATTTCACAGATCGCTGACAGGTTTCACTTCTATGATAGCTGAAACTCTTCACTTTATATCGTGGAACAGCATGTTTACATTCTTGTTACTTTCAGTAAAATGGCGTCAATTCAAGTGGAAGGAAGTGCACAAACGCATTTTGAAAGAATTACAACAAAATTAGAATTTATAGGTAAGCGAGCTTGCAAAGAAACTAAAACTACCGAGAAGTACCGTATTTTGAGTTTGCAAATCATTAGACCAGTGCTTAACTGTAGAACGGAAGGTTGGAAATGGAACAAATCGAAAGGCATGGTCCCGACAAATGGACAGAAGGTGATAGCCATTATTGAGATAAATCCCAAAATTGGGAAGTCAAAATCATGCGTACAAAGTGAAGCAGGCGCAAGGACTGAAGGCATACAAAGTGAAAAAGGTGCCCAACCGTGATGACAAGCAAAATTCCACTGCAAAAAGTCATGCTTATGAGATTTATACCAATTTTTTGCGAACTTTTTCTTGTCTCATAATTGACGACGAAACATACGTACTCGAAGACTTTCAACAGCTTCCGGGTCTGGCTTTTTATACTGCAATGCAAAGGAACGCCGTTGCCAACCATTTACGGACAGAGAAGATATCCAAATTCCCGAGGAAGTATTTGATTTGGCAGGCCAGATGTAGTTGCGGTCAAAAATCTAAAAGTTTCGTCTCTACCGGCACTATCAATAGGGATGTGTACGAAAAAGAATGCCGCAAAAGTGGTTGCTACCATTTATCAGAAGCCACGACTCTTCAGTTCTCATTTGGCCTGATTTGGCATCTTGTCACTATGCGAAATCCATCATGGAATAGTATAAGGTACAAGAGGTCAAATACATGCCAAAAACAGCCAATCCACCAAACTGTCCTGAACTACGCCCAATAGATATGTACTGGGCTCTAGTTAAGCGGAATCTCTTCGAAACTAAGAAGAAAGCAAATGGCACCGATGATTTCAAGAGAAGATGGAGAATCGTCACGACGGACGTACCGTAGGATACCGTACGGAACCTGAATGTGGGTGTACCACAGAAAGTTCGTGAATTTTTACAGATAGAAGAATTAACATCTTAATCAACTGTTTCTGATGTAGATATAACTCTGTTTTTGTGAAATAAACAATCGATTTTGTTGAATTATGTGTAATTTTGTTTGCTGCTATTGGTGTCTGAAATTTCACGTGGACAGGCTTTAATGTTCTCACTTATAGCTCTACACTCAAAAAAATCGTCATGTTATTTCCACGTGAAATTTCACGTTACTTTCACCTGAACACGTAACCAAATCTTCTTCAGTAAAATCAGGTGAACATTACGTGCCAGTGAATTGTACGTGAAAAATCACGTAACAATTATATAATTTTCACGTAGAATGTGGATTTACGTGGAAATCACGTAGCTCTTACGTGAATTCAACGGGTTTATTACTAGTTTTGGCAGTGGACTAAAATTACGTGCGATTCACGTGGAAACAACGTGACGATTTTTTTGAGTGTAGAGCGTTTCCAGCCGAAATGACCTACCAACCAACTTCGAGTGTCTCCGATTTAATAGAAAATTGGTACACACGTTTTACCCACAAAAGTAAGTTTTTTCCACTGATGCAAAAAAATTGTGGGCATTTTGAATAGCACTTCAATTAATAATTAAGTAGCTCAAAAACCTTTGGTTGTACAAAAAATTTGTCAAATAACAAGTTGTGGCCCTATGTGTAAATGTTTTTAAAAAAATAAACTTAAAAAAAAATCGTACAAAAATTGAATATCAACATATAATAAAAATATCTGAAATTTTTTTTTTTAATTTTTTTAATTTTTTTTATTTTTTGAATATGATAATTTGAAGTTATTACGCTAATTTAAGCAAAGATTCCAGGATGGAGAAATGTCAGGGAAAAGAAGTTTCTAGAACATAGACTTTTGGTGTATTCAAAATTTTAATATTTGCAGACATGAACGTATTCTGATGATATAATCTGATTTTTGAAGTATTTAAATAAAATTCAGCTATTGATGAAGATCTTCGTAAGAGCATCCGCTCTCGATATATTTCCGATTTTATATTATCATATTCGTATAATTTTCGAAAATACGTCTTTTTCATAAATTATTCGCGTTTCTCTAGTATTTATAAAAAGTTTTTTGAAATGTTTGCTAAGTTTTCTACATTTCTCTTTTTGGCAGCAAGACGATGGGATGAACGGTTCAAAAGATATGGGGTAAAATGGTTCAAAAAGTATTTTTTAAATTTTCGTGTAACATATGCCTATTTTGCTTCTTATTGTATACCTTATACATTGTGTGAAAAAACTTAAAGCTCTCACATCAGTTTTGGAGAAAACTTAAAACATCTGAAGTGAAAAAAATGTCTCCTAAGGTCAACTTTAAAGCATTTTTAAAATCTCAACTATTGGCCAAAATAAACGTGTTTCGATGTTGCAGTATATTTCCAGCAGAAAATACTGCCTTTTCATAAATTATTCGAGGTTCACCAGCATCACAAAAATACCTGTTTCGAATTATGCGTTTAGTTTTCCACAACTCACTCTTAGCCAGCAAGACGATTCTATAAACAGCATAAGAAATAAGGGAAAATGATTGAAAAATCTTTTCTTATATTTTTGTTTACTTGTATTTCCAATTTATTCTGCGCATACTAAAGCACATATATTGTTTCTACATTAAGAATAGTTTAGAAATGTTCCCTTTCATTGTACATGTTTATATATACTATGAAGGCTTGATGCTACATCATTTGAAAACAATTATGCCTCTATCTGAGGATCTGAACGCGGAACAAAAGAGTGATATTTTTGAGTACAAGTAATCATTTTAGTCTGATGAAAGATATTGCTCCATTATGTAACTCCCTGCTCATTGTCTTCATAAGATACATAACAAAATGAATTTTTGTTTAGCATTCATTATTTTTCTGATTTTCCCAATCATATAATTCTTTTGCATTTGTTATTGGGTGTTCATGTCCTTAAGCTATACTTGCGGTTCTTGCCGTTCTTTTAAATGTGCCACCAATTGCATCGCATGGCCCCTTGCCATGGGAAGTAGCAAAAAAATGTCACTCAACATCTATGCTATATTTTGATATGAATTTAAAAGGGCTTGCACAATTTTTCCTTTTTTATATTGGGATACTTCCAAAATCAGATTATGTCATCAGAATACGTTAACTAGGGTCACAACTTGTTCTTAGACAATTTTTTTGTACAACCAAATGTTTTTGAGCTAGAAATTATTAATTGAAGTGCTATTCAAATTGCTTACGCCCTTTTTCAAACTGACTCTTGAGTCACAAAAATCTATGTAAGCGCGGAAAATACTCAGTCGCACACGTACGCATCATTCAAATCATAAAATATTGTAAATAATTTTCCACATTTCCAGGTCATTTCATCTGGAAACGCGTTCTATATACATACGTACAGGTAGATCATTAGAATAATTGGAATAACCTAAGGAGTGTACCGTATATAAGCTATCCACATACATTTGCGTTGTACGCATGTATTTGTGATGGTTTTTTATGCTCTGAACACTGCATGCTGTGTGTTTGACTGTCAGCTTTCTTTTGTTTACTTGTTTGTACGGTTCAAATTCTGCGTTTTCAAAATGTCGCGTATTGAAAAGGAAGTGAAAATTAAGGTTCTGGACAAATGGCTAAGTGAGAAGGATATTACTATGCGAAAATTGGCGAAGCGGTTTGGAATTCATTATGCGAGTGTTAAAACCATCATTAATAAGTTTGGGGAACACTATTCTTTAAATGAGCTACCAGGAAGAGGCAGAAAACCCGAAACTGGAGCAGAAAGTGGCAATCTCTAATCATGAAGAACAAATCAATGACAATACGTGATTTGGCCAATAAATCAGGAACGAGTGTCGGAATGATCCAGCGTATCAAGAGGCGAAACCACCTGAAGACCTACACGAAGCAGAAAATCTCGAAACAAAGTGCAGAACAGAAGAAGCGAGCAGCAACAATGGCCCGGAAATTGTATTCGCGTCTTTTGCAGCGTCCGGATGCATGCACACTTAGAAATTATGAATTTTACACGAGACCTAATCCATGTTTGTAAATAGTCGGGGAACGTAAAGTCGGGGGACGTAAAGAAAGATTTCGTGTGAAATTATGTCTCCTGAAACTGACATATACGCAATTTGACAAAAGACGTGTTCGGTTGAATTTATTTTCTCATCTTTTTCAACACATTCTTATGCGCTAAAGGACGCTTGCATGTGTCGGTCTCAGGGACAGAAATTTACACGAGATTTTGGTAGTGTGTGCGTTTTGATGGACGATGAGACCTATGTAAAGGAGGACTCAAAAACCCTTCCACAATACTTTACTGCCGTCGTTGGAGAGGATGTGAGCGATGCGGACAGGTCGATTCAAGTGGAGAAATTCGGATCAAAGGTACTGGTGTGGGAAGCAATATGTTCCTGTGGTTTGAATACTTTATATTTTATATTTAATTTTTTGTTTTTATTTTTTTATTTTTTTATTTTGAATATTTTATATTTTCATATTTTACACTACCGGAACTATAAATGCGGAAATCTATCAATCTGAGTGTCTCCAGAAGAGATTGTTGCCTTTATATAAGAAGCATAGTACACCTCCACTGTTTTGGCCGGATTTAGCGTCGGCTCACTATGCCAAAACCACTCTCAATTAGCTTGCGGAAAAGGGTATAGATTTCGTTGAGAAAAATATCAATCCACCAAATTGCCCTCAGCTTCGACCCATCGAACGTTACTGGGGTATCGTGAAGAGGGTCTTCAAGAAGACTGGTAAGGCAGCTGGGAACACGCAGGAATTCAAAAAAATGTGGGCTCAAGCGTCCAAAAAATGCGAGGCAACACTTGTCCGGATTTTGATGAAGAGCATTCGATCCAAAGTTCGAAAATTCGTGAAGGAATAACTTAAATTTCATCCGGTCTTCATTATATTCAAGTTTAACCTCGTACAATAAAGGATCATTTTTTTGTATGAATAAAATATCGATTTTCAACATAATTTGAAAGAAAGTTTGTGGATAGCTTATTTTCGATACACTCCTTAAGACGCAAATATAAGCTTATCAAAACGCCATAATCGGGGCTTTGCACATAGCCATAGCTTAGATTCGTTAATTGATTAATATTACGAAATTCCAGAACCTGAGTAAAGCAAATTCGGTTGTATGAAATGTACAATGAAGTGGTTTTTCTATTATCCCAAACCAGTCATCGTCTAACAGCGCGAGGCCAGCTCACCCCGTCATCTTCTGTAAAACGGTTTTCCAACAGTTTTCCTTGAACGTAAACAGATTTTCAATGGGATTGAAAACGATTCTTCTGAATTATTCATATCAAAATAGTTTGGAGCCGGTTTGCCAGTGCAGAGACTGAGTGTTGTTTACTGTTGGCGCTCGTCTGTACCCGGCTCAGCTTTGAATATCAATAACCACCCTCGGCCAAAGCAAACAAACACGTCGATGAGCAAGCAGACGGAAGTGGCGCACATTTAAAAAAAAAAATTTCAGTTTAATTTCAATCTAGTGATAAATGTTTAGGAAAGACCGAGTTGATAATTTGTTCCACAAACATTGTTCTGAACAGTAAAATTTAAAGAGGTAATGTACACGTCCAGGAAACATTTAGAATTTGGAATTATGGAAAGGTACCTTGCTACAATAGATGCTAGTATTACATCATCATCATCAGTTGGAAATATTCACCGTAACCAGATCGGGAATCGAATATGATCATATTCAATGAAGTATTTTGATGGAAGAATGTTTAGAATTCGATTTTTGAAAATCGGATGCCGGGAATAGTCCAGATAGGCAAGGCTCTTTTTTTCCCATGTTGGTATCCGATAAGTAAAAATGCGTGGTTTCTTAAAATTGGCGTCAAATTATGAGGTTAGTTGTACACAAGGTTTTTTTCTGCACGGGGAATACGTTCCACTTTAAATATGGTACCGTGTCAAAAAAGACTAAATAGAGTTGATAAATTCACATGGTAAAACATTTTCTATTGTTTCGATTATGTTTGTATGCGTTACCTTTCCATGCAATGTCAAAATACATTTTTTTAAACTTTGAGTATTTACCAAAAATTGTGAATTTTTTGAAAAACTGCCATATGATTACTTTTTGCCCAAAACGTAAAATGTGATTCGAATTAGGTCGATAATTTGTCCCGTTCTGGAGTTATCGCGGAAAACAAACCGTGTAAAAAAAACCTCAGTGTATATTGTGGTGCTTTGATTTGCTGTTCAACAATGCAGTTACTTGTAGTACATATGAAGAAAATCGAAAGCTATAGTTCCTTAAATACATTATTTTATGGTGGTTCAAAGATGTATATGTTTTGATTTCCAATAGTTAGGGAATTTTGAAAAATCCAAATAGTTGGAGAATAATCAGTTGGGCAAATGTTCTCAGTAGCTGTTGGGCAGCAGTTAGCACACGAATTCTTCAACCAAAGGAATAATATTTTTAAAATTGTTGTCAAATCGGTAATGAAGTTTTCGTATAGGAATTACCAGAGGAAAACAAACTTTCAAAAAGGTCCGCCATATATTTTCAAAGCGAAAGCGAAGTTGGAATGGTGACTTCAAGCATTAACATTAGGGAAATTTCTAAATATCGTGAAGCTTATGCCAAAGGGTGTCAGATTTTTATCAAATTTTGTTCCATGTATAGAGTTTTTAAATTCGGGTTCACAATAACAATAAATAGGTTAAATAAACAATTCGTGGAATACAACAATGTCAACATTTGTGTCAAAGTTGATTCAATACAGGGTGAGTGGTAATTCATGCCTGTGTTTTTAAAACTTGTGTAACTTTGGATGGCTTAATCACAGGCATGATAGCACATTGTTCTTTAAAGTGAATTCAAATGTCAACACGGCTTGCAAGTTTATTTTGAATATTCATTCGTTTGAGACTCGTGGTAATCGCGGACGCGAAAAGGGAGCTCGTGATAAGGCTGTTTTGAAACATTTTAGACCGTGTACTATTAAGAAAAATAATCAGACCACTACGAATAAACGAAGGCTTCTTCTTCACATCCCATCACACGCTACAAAGAAACCGGTTTTTGCAGCATTCTTCCAAACATGGCTGTGAACGCACTTTTAGGTGTCCAGTCAGGCGGCCATCAAACGAGTGAGAAAGCAAATTCGGAGGAGTCCTGGTAAGTCTGGCCGAAACATGGCTAAAGAACTGAGAATGTCACAGTCAACGATCAGGAGTATTTTGAAAGACGACTTTGAACTGATATTCCTCATGATAAACTAGCTGTTCAAAGGTTCCAGAATGTTAAGAGAATAGTGGGTTGGGAAAGTATCTCAAAAAATTTGAAGGTTCCATTGCTGTTTTTTGAACCTGGTGTTAAAATCAACAGTAATTATTACATCGATAAAGTATTGAAGAACTATTGCTTCCTTTCCTTTCCCAAGAAACGCTACAAGACTTCACCATACTGCTTCCAGCAAACCTCTGCACCGTCCCACCAGGCGAAAGCTACACAGGCTTGGTGTGAGGACAATTTGCCGGATTGTATTTCGTCGAAACAATGGCCTGTCTCTTCACCTGATTTCAATTCTCTCGACTTATACGCATAGGGCTACCTCCTGGGCAAACTGGAGAACACCAAAGGACTAACCGTGGCAACTTGTAAGGAACGTTTGGTAAAAATATGGAATGACATACCTCAAAATATCCAACAACGTTTGCGGCTAGCAATTAAGGCAAAGGAAGCAAGGTTTGAACCTAAGGCAAATGTTAAAGATATTCCAAACAAGAAATACAATTCTAAATTAATTTTCATATTTGCTTCACATTTTTATGACCATATACTTCACTTACAGCAATTGACAGATGTAGTGAATTAACACTCCTTTTTTTTTTTTATTCGTGAATGCCGTTCATATTTTTTTCAGTGTGTAGATGATCAATTTTTATTGGGAGAGTTAGCTTATCGAATCTTCTGGTCCGCTTCTAAGCATCTTGTTATGAAGTATCAGGTGATACCCACCGAGATTATGAAATCGAAATGGTAACATTGTTTGTAGCATGAACTTGTATAAATTGAGAGTGTTTTTCTAATCAAAAACCACTACCACACTTTGTAAGTGGCCTCAACAGCATCTTTACTTCTGGTTTAAATGGGACCAAATAGGCTCTCAAGAATTATTTGAAATTCATCTTGTTTTCCTAACTAAAACTCACCAACACACGTAGTGAGTGGTCTACAAAACATCCTCACATTTGCTATAAACCGCTCCAAATCGACTTTCAAGCGCAACTTAAAATTTACCTTGTTTACTCAATGAAAAACCGCCATCACACTTTTTGATTGGCCCCAAGCGCATCTTTACTGTTGGTGAAACGGATAAACAGTTTCACTCACTATTGCCTAATCGGTCTAAGCGTTATGAACAAATAACCTTGTGAGTGGCCCCAACAGCATCCTAACTGTTGGTTTAAATCGGTTCAAAGCGGCTAATTGTAATATAAGAACAAACCAAACCATCTATTCAACATCCCAGTGATTCCTCGCGGAAGTGTGGAGGTCTTTTAGGCTTCCAAGCGAGTATCACGTCAACATATTCGTACCTTTTTTCTTATTTAACCTGCATTCGTATGGTTCGGATGAAGGGAAGAGGCTCACGAGAAGACAATGTTAGCTTCCTACCACGAGTTCAGATCGGCGGTGATGAAATCGAGGTAGTAGACGAATTCGTGTATCTGGGTTCTTTGGACCGCCGATAACGACACCAGCAGAGAAATACAGAAGCGCATTATAGCTGGCAATCGTGCCTACTTTGGACTCCGAAGGATGCTAAGATCGATCAAAGTTCGCCGAACTACAAAGTTTACCTTTTACAAGACATTAATTAGACCGGTAGTTCTCTATGACCACGAAACATGCACATTGCTAGTGGAGGACCAACGCGCCCTTGGAGTCTTTGAACGGAAGGTGCTGCGTACGATCTACGGTGGAGTGCAGATGGAAGACGGAACATGGAGGAGGTGAATGAACCACGAATTGCATCAGTTGTTGGGAGAACCTCCCATCGTAGACATTGCAAAAATCAGTCGTCTACGATGGGCTGGGCATGCCGTAAGAATTTCGGACAAGATCCCTGTTAAAATGGTTTTCGAAAAGGAAAAAAACGGGTACAAGACGAAGAGTCGTCCAACGAACATGGATCGATCAAGTGGAAAGCGTCTGCGGACTCTCCGCAGACAACAAGGCTGGCGAGGTACAGCCATGGACCGAATACAATGGAGACAACTTCTGTGTACAGAAGAGGCCACACCGGCCTTGGTCTGATTGGTAAGGTAAGTCGGATGGGCCCGACGCCGGTATTTACTTGGTCTTGGATCTACAGTTTATACAATTTGAGGATGCATGCTAATCGCGGTAAAGGTCTACAATTATTTTTAAATTTTATATCAAATTGAACATTCCAGGGCCAACGAAATGCGTTGTTTGTGGAGTGATGCATTCATTGTGCATTAAACCTCAGGGCATTTCTTCCACCCAGCTGGATTTCTATATTATTGATAACTATTGCGTTGCAAAAACATCGAGGCATTGCACAAGTAGAAAATATCTATCCATTCAATAATTTTATCTACATAATTCATGCCGTGTTTTGATTGATTATACAATTAATTTTCATACTTTTTAGAATTTCCGGTCAGCCCACAAAGTGGCGAACTGGCAATTCAATCAAACAGTATGTCACTCTCATTCCCTCGAAACGGATCAATCGACTTGCCACCGGCCTCAAACCCCCGGATCAATTGGAATTGGATTTCCATAAATAAAATATTGAAATTTGTCAGCTCCATTCCTCCATCTCCTCATTGGATTGGACAGCAAAGCATAAGTTGATGCACTGAAAAAAAACCTCGTTTCAGTTGGTATCAGCAGAACGGAAAATTTCATGGCTAACCCCCAACAACGACTGGCCACACGATGAAAAGAAGGCGATAAGTTACTAACAAATTTGATCGAAAATCAGCTTGTAAAAATCGTTGCCTTGACTTCCAAACCTAGTTTTTCGAAATGAAAGTAAAAGTAAAAAGATTTTCAGTGTTATCCATGCGTTTTTCCGATATGAATGCATCACAGCTCGGTGCACAGCCTCAGGATAGTCGAATGCAAACAGTTTGGCTCTGTGGCTCAAAAATCGTGGTAAATAATTAATAAGTAGGTACACTGCACATACATGGGGTCAACACGGAACGGTCTCCGTATTTAAAACCGCCCTCCCGCATCCGGGTGTGGGTGGTGAGTCTGCTCTCACGTGTGGAAATGCTGTGATGATGCATGCATAATTGAGCTTGATGCTTTGGCTTGCACTCATCGATGCGAATGCATGCGTAGGCATATGGTAGGCGTTAATCAAAAGAAGGGTAGATACGCCAGTAATAGCTGCAGGGGGGAGTCTACACACAATTTAACTAGAATTATACCAGAAATTTCAAGTTTTGTTGAAGTGAGGTTGACAGAGACAAGATCTTCAAGCGGGATTTGGTGGCGCCCCCACCCTACTACGGACCAAATTTTCGCGATTCGGCAAGTCCTGCAGAAATGTCGCCAATATAAATAACGTGGGCACGACATTTTTGCATCGATTTTAAATCAGCTTGAGCCTGTTCATAAAACACGTATTTTTGTAAATCTCAGCCCCCCCCCCTCGTAGACTTTTTTCCATAATTTTTTTTTGGAATTTTGTATGGAGCGTAGACTTTGGTCAAACCCCCCCCCCCCCCTCTCCTCAGAAAAGTCTACGTTTATGAATAGACCCTTACGACACAATCTATCGAGCCCAGCTATGGCAGAGCATGCAGAAATGTGGATTTCCAGCAAAACTGATGCGGTTGGTCAAATTAACAATGAATCGAGCGATGTGTGTCGTCAGAGTCTCAGGGGCATTCTCGAGTCCCTTCGAATTGCAAATTGTCGTGTTTGCAATTTGACATTGCATTGGAAGGTGTGATTCGCAGAGCGGGGATAGCCACGAGTGGTACAATCTTCCAGGAGTCTGTCCAACTTTTTGGCCTAGCCGACGAAGTTGATATCGTAGCACGCAATTTTGAGACGATGGCGGAAACGTACACTAGACTTACGGCTGAAGCTACACAGATAAAAAGAAACATTGCATTTTCTGCGTTATCTAATGCACATAAAGGGAATGCTAGATTTGGCAGATAATAATCGGATATTTAATGTAAATTTAAGCCAGATAACGCCTGAATCTAGCCTGTTGCATGAAATATTGCAAACATTCTTGTATGGCGCATAAAAGATTGCAAACAATTTCGTTGTTTACGCTTCCTTTGCCTTGGAATTAAACGAGGGGGGAATTTACGCGCTTGTTAAAATTTTTTTTCTGTGTAGTAGGATTGGGCTTGTCATTAATGTTTTAAAAACAATACAGGCTAACGAGAAGACAATGGCAGGCTTCCACTACCGGTTCAGATTGGCGGTGATGGAATCGATGACGTAGACGAATTCGTGTGCCAGCGGCAGAAAACCGAAGACAGCTAATGCGGTGGAGGCAAGGAAGGTGTTGAATCTGTTCAAGCGTCGAACAAATCTTCGAAGAAAGCGGAGGTTTCAATCGTGCTTTAAAAAAAAACGATGAAATGTGCTGCCTTCCACGTGTACAAGGTCAGGATGGCCCCAAACTGGAACGAGCCAAAACCTTCGCCAGGAAGTGGACGACGAGACTTGCATCAAGCCGGACACAAAAAACTTGCCGGGCAAGATTATTACCATAATAGAAAAAATTGACTCATTTATCCATATCTGCTTATCTTCGACAGATACGCGTATTTCGTCTACAATGTGCAGACTTCTTCAGTGTCTCGTACTAATAACTCGACTAGTAGTACTCGACTGGGAAATACGCGTATCTGTCGAAGATAAGCAAAGGTAGTTGGAATTAAATGGAGATTACTAATTTTTCTTCTAATTTATAGTTACAAGTATTCCACTAAACAGATCAAACCCTCTAGGATTCAAGATTATTACGTTGCCACATCACGATTGACGGTTCCTTAAAAGGTAAGGAAAAAGACGAATTTGCCAAAAAGTTCCCGGTTCTTCAGGTCATCATACATCACGACATACATTACGTCGGGCACCATGGCAAATCTACCGAGACGAGTACCAGCAGAAGCGTTGGCTGCTTGTCCAGCGGTCTCATGGAGGTGGACACAATTTTGGCCAGATTTGGTCCTGCCACTGGTACAGAGATAACAATGTTCTTTTGGTACCAAAAGGAAAGGAAGAGGCCAAACTTCGTAAAACACCTAAAGTATTGGAGAAAGAGCTGGCTAAAAATAGTGGCTCAAAGTATCATAGGAAGTCGGCCCCTTGAGTATACGATTTTTTTTCATAAATCATTGTTAATGTATCCATGTGAACTGTTAGTTTGTAGTGTGTGAATATTTTCTGTCTATCTAAGCGTATCTAAACTTAGATCATTTGACGGTCGGAAAGATCTGTTCAGCTTAACTAGGAGAGTCGTGTCGGTTAAAAAGTTAAAGAAACCGAGAATTACACGGAAATGCACAACTATAAATAGAGTTAGAATGTCCTAATTGCTTTGGAATAAATCGATCAATATGATGGCAACATTATTGTGTCGAATATCGCTGAATTAATGAACTACTCGGTACGTAGGCCGAATGACGAGGCTCAAGCTCGATTCAAAGTAAATATGGACGCACGGTTTAATACACTACCGCGTCCCTGGTGGTTGGAACAACACACGTTTGACAGGCTGATGTTTGATTTGTTGATGTTTCATTGACAAAGAAATTGGTGAAAAGTTTTTCTCGATTGATCGACGCATCTCGAAATTACGGATCATGGAAATTGTGAAAAGAAAATTAATTGTGCACAAACATCTAGAGAATCCTTCGTGGTCTGCCTCAAAAATAGCAAAAGTGCTAAAATTCCTAAAGTCAACGGTGTGTCTTGTAATCAAACGTTACAAGGATACTCTGAGTGTGGATAGAGCGCATCTATCATAAAAGTGGTACTACGGACAAAGAGCTGACGAGAAAGGTGTAAGTAAAAGGCAACCCACGTGTCTCCACACGTAATTTGGTAAAGAGATACGATTCCAACTTTTCCACCGTGCGTAACATCCTTTCAAGAGAAGGATATAGGTCTACTTGTGTCAATGAACATCCAAACTGCTCCCTGAAACAAAATTTAGTGGCCAAAAAGCGAGCACGATTGCCCATGGCTGCTGATGTCCAGTTTGCTGGACCACCAATGCTTGCAAAGTTCTGCTCAATTTGGTCCTGCCACCTCGAGCGTAGAAAGCCTTTGCGTGTTGTTCCAGCTGAATTTGAAGCGAAAACCATTTTGGCGGGGTTATTTCCGGCATCCTGACGGCATGCCAGGCCCACATCATCCTGCCAGCCTTTGCCACTCTCTGAATGCTGGGTTTACCGTATTTTTGAACTAGCTCATCGTTCATCCTTCTGTACCATACACCGTCTTCATATACACTGCGCACGCTGGTCCTCTTCGAGCATCGTCCAGTCCGTGGAGAACAAAGATTTCTATATCGTACACTTTGTATGAGGTGGACAAATTTCCAGAACACATTGTTTTGCGGAGTCTATAGTAGGCACGGTTTCTATTGAGGACGCGTATCCGAATTTTGCGGCTAACATCTTTGTCCGCCGTCATTAGGGAGTCGAGGTATATGAGTTCCTCGTCAACCACGAATTCATCACCGTCGATCGTAACACAACTACCAAGACGGTTCTTGTCGCGCTCGGAGCCACCTGTCAGCATGTACTTTGTTTTGGGTGCGTTCACCTCTAACCCAATTTGTGATGTTTTGCGTTTCGGTCAAGTGTATCGGTCAGCCGCCATCGCAATATTCTGCCGAGAATATCCATATCGAATGGTAAGCCGTTTTAATGCATGGTTTGCCATAGCTCCACTCGATCTATCGAGGCATATGCAGCTTTGAAGGCCATGAATCGATTATCAGTTGGGACCTGATTCTCACGGCATTTCTGGAGAATTTGTCGCAACCTAAAGATTTGGTCGGTTTTTGATCGGCTGTCCGTGAATCCGGCCTGGTCGTTACCGACAACTCTGTTTGCTAACGGCAACAGTCGACGAAACAGTATTGGAGATAGGAATTTGGTAAGCTGCATTCGGTCATCGCTCTGTAGTTCTCACAATCCAACTTGTCGACCTTCTTATAAGGAATGTATCGAAAATAAGTTATCCACGTTTATATGCTTTGTACGCATGTAATTGTGATGGTTTTAATGTGTTCATCATAGCATGCTATGTGTTTGACTACCATTGTTCGGTTGTTTACTTGTTTGCACGGTTTAAATTCTTCGTTTTCAAAATGTCACGCATAGAAAAAGAAGTGAAAATAAAGGTTTTGGACCCATGAAAGGTGAAAGGTGTGTAACTATGTGACAATTGGCGAAGCGCTTTACAGTTCATCACACGAGGGTAAAATCTATCATACCCAAGATTGGGCAACACTATTCTTTGGATGAACTGCCAGAAAGAGGCAGAAAACCCGGATCGTCCAACCCTAAACTAAATCAGAAAGTGGTAGCTCTAATTCAGAAGAACAAATCAATGCCGCCAGTAAAGCGGGAACCAGCGTCGGAATGATACAACGTATCGAGAAACGGAACAACCTGAAGATCTACAAGAACCAGAAAATCGCAAAACAAAGTGCAGAACAGAAGCAACGCACAGCAACAAGGGCCCGGAAATTGTATTCGCGAGTTTTGCACCGACGAAATCTATGTCAAAGACCCTTCCAGGTCTACAATATCACACTGCCGTCGTAGGAGAGGATGTAAGGGATGCAGACGGGTCGATTGATGTTCCTGTGGTATGAATTGTACCATTTATTACACTACCGGAACAATCAAGGCGGAAATCTATCGATCTGAGTGTCTGCTGAAGAGGTTGCTGTAGCATAAAACCAATCCACTGTTTTGACCGGATTCAGCGTCGGCGCCAGAACAACTCTCAATAGGCTCACGGAAAACGGTGTAGATTTCGTTGAGCGATTGTGAAGAGGGTCTTCAATAAGACTGGTAGAGCAGATGAAAATATGCAGGAGTTCAAAAAAATGTGGTCTATGGCGACCTAAAAATGTAATGAAACACTTGTCCGAACATTTTGATCAAAAATTTGCAAATTCGTGAAAGAATAATATTAATTTCACCCGGTCTTCACAACGTTAAAGTTCAACCCCGTGCAATAAAGAATCATCCATTTGTTTGAATAAAACTTCGATTTTTATATGATTTGAAAGAAAAATATGGGATGTGAACTTATTTTCGGTACAGTCCTTATATTGGACAAGCCACTCCATCCTTCCATTTCTCTGGAAATTGTTCGCTATCTCGAATATTGACTATCAATCGGTGCATCAATCTTCTCAATTTGAAAGGTCAAACTTGATGAGTTCCGACGCGAGACCATCTTTACCAGTTGCTTTGTTGTTCTTTAGTTGTTTTATGGACTATAACTAGAACTTTTTTGTTTCTTGTTTGTAAGTATGACGCCAAAATATGATCAACTTATATATCTTTGTCTTTAATCGAAAGATTTTCCTTGTAATTTGGGAAGAACCTTTGTTCTACTTTGCCCGTTCTTAAGTGATTTGGGTTTTCCGAAAAAACTGGCAACACTGATTTTTTCATAATTTGTTTAATTCATATGACCATATCACGAACGGGACAAAGTTTTCTAAAATTTTGAAACCCTTCGACCCAATCTGTACAGTAATAATCAAAGATTCTCTAAAGCATCATGTTGTGGCCGCGAGCTTCAGTGCTCTGCCAACTGAAAGATTAGATAACTATCAAAAAACTTTGAATTGGAAAAACATGCAGCTTCGTTTTCCACATGTTTCATGGTAGAAATAACAGTTTTTTAGAGGAAAATATTTTTTTCAAATCGGTGCACAGTGGGAAAAACAAGTGCGCGAAACGCGAAAGAAATCTATATTTCAGCTCAGAGTAGAGCGATTTCTGTAAATAATACTTGAAAGAAAATTTTCAAGAAATCGAATGAACGTGGTCTCATTGGCCGCACGGAACTACTTATGCAGCAAATGAGCTCATTTTACCCTGGTTCCCGTAGTATTTCCTTGTTGTCCAGACATTTTTTTGCTCGGTGTGACTTAAGATCAACAAAATGATGCCAGTCCTATGTAAAATTTCTTGGAAAATTGATTGAAGTAAGTTTCGTTCACCACACGACTCTGTGAATGAAGTTATGGCTGATTTTACCCTGATTTACCTAATATTTTGGTGTTTGAAGAAGAAATGTCTTTCCTCGATCTGATTAAAAAACAACAAAATATGTCCCATTTTTTTTTTTTTTGGAAAATCGACTTGAGTTAGTTTTATTTACCGCACGGCTCTGTGAATGAAGATATTGCTGATTTTACCCTGATTCCCCTAATATATTCATTTTTTTTACAATTTTCTTTGCTCGGTGTGATTCAAGATCAATAAAATAATACTAAATCTATGTAAAATTTTCTGAGGAATCGATTACAATTGGTTTCGTTTACCGCACAGCTCTGCGAACGAAGATATGGTCGATTTTACCCCGATTCCCCAAATATTTTTGAGTTATTCAGAGATTGCTGCGTTCGTTTCGGCTCAAGATCAACAAAATAAGGCTAGTCCTATGTAAAATTGCCTGAAAAATCGATTGGAGTTGGTTTTATTAACTGAACGGCTTTGTGAATGAAGATATGGCTGATTTTACCCTGATTCCTCTAACATTTTCGTTTTTTTTCAAAAATTTTTTGTTCGTTGTTTTTCGAAAGCAACAAAATAAGGTTAGACCCATGTAAATTTCCTGGAGACTTGTTTGGAGTTAGTTCCACCACTCTGTGAAAGATATGACACATTTTACTCTGATTCCCCTTACATTTTTTTATGTAATTCAGAAAATTCTTTGGTCGGTGTAACTCAAGATCAACAAAGTAAGACTAGTCCTATGTAAAATTTTCTGGAAAATCGATCGAAGTTGATTTCGCTGGGAATCAGGCTCCGGAAAAGACGAGAAAATGTCCGATCATAAAAATCCTCGCAACCGGACTGGGAATTGAATTCTCCTTAGATGATACAGTATTATAAATTGTATGATAATTATTATAGCTTCAGCGTAGTCACCACTCGCAAATTAAAAAAATCTTCCACATCCATAATCAGGTGCTGTGCCTTTCCAAAATATTCTGAAGAATGAATAACTACTCAATCAATGTTAGTTGGAGTTTACATAATAAATATCCGAAAAAATCCGATTTGTAATTTTCCTACTGATAAAAAGCATGACTGAAACAAGCTATTTGATATATTTTGATTTCAACCAATTGGCTTTACTCCGTTTAACATACAAGCATTTAATATGACAACATTAACAATTACCCACAAACAAAGTTACATTCCCTTGGTTTACGTTACTCAAACATCGATATACTGCACGTTAAATCCACATGTGTCACAATTTCTGCAGCCCATGCCATACAAAACATTCCGATTGAAGTCCACTCCAACAACCGGTTCCTCAAGACGTCTCCCGCGTGCAATGCGTTCTGCAGTTATTTTTTGGAGCTCTCCACGTGGCGTCCTAACTTTTACGGCCTTTTGCCATCGTAAATTCACTTTGACGACCTTGCGTTTTCCTGCTTTTCCTCTATAGACCAACCATGTGTGCCTTTTTTCGTTTGGTTTGCTTATCGTAGAGTGGCCCTCGGGCAATGTTATCCCTATTCCTGGAGTACGTTTCCGCGGTAGCACGTGGACTTGGGTGTGTCACATTTCCATACCGCATGCACATTGAGTGGTGTCGTCTTCGAATTGAAGTGGTGTCAATTTACGCTTGCCACTGACACCTATCACAGGATTTGAGAGGCAGACATGGTCGCTGAATTTTCCTTTAATTTGATTGTAGCTTGTACGGTCCGTGTCAACAGCAACACATCTGGAACGATGTCAAAACAAACAGTTGGGCGTCATCATCGACAAATTTTCGTGACACCATCGCCATTATTGGTTGACCCAAATAGAGAAACTATGTCGCCGTTGTAGCCGACAAGCTGCTGTGGCTTCCGAAGGGATTAGATCATCGTCAACACAGTCGCCTCAACCGCTGAGGGGTGCATAGATTAAAAACAGAAGCCGTCGTGATTCGGTCCAGTGAGTCAGATGCTGCCAAGCTGCTGGTGAAAGATTTTACAGTCAAAATATGCGCAGCTTAGGAGAAACGACAAGTGAATCGCGATCGTTAAACTGTGACACATATATTTTATCGCCGCTGCTAGCCGACTGTTGTGGCTATGCTGCATCGAGTTTGCATATACTCTTGTGGACCTTCGAGGGGATGCGTGAGATAAATTGTGCCATAAGGATTACATTCGTTTTGATGAAGAGGATTGCGGTTTTCAAACGGGGGTCTGTTGGGGAAAGAACATTGACCAAATGTCGAGGCTTATGCATGGAATGGACTTAGACATGGTGGTGGCAGTCAAGGGTTGGAGTTGTGCAGAGAGCAGCAGGCGGCGATTTAGAAGCGAATATTATGTCGAATAAATCAAACCTCGGCCAACAAACTAAGAAGTTCTTTGAAACTTATTAACTTAAGCATACTGATAGAAACCCTAAATGCGCATCTGAATTTGAATTTCCTTGGAGGTTTCTCTTTCTGATGTTGATCATAGCACAAATTATTTCTGACATGATTTATGTTAAGAGGGTTATTTAAGTTTGAAAGAATAAAATATAAATAATAATAGAGCAGTTCAATAGCGATTCGCAAATTGGGTTTTCTTTGTATGATTTGATTTTGTTAATATTTCACATAAACGATCCACGTTTCTTGTAACCAAACATGTCATTTGGTATAATGAGTTAACAATTTTTAATCTTGACCACCTTTTGAGAAAAGCGTAAAGTTGTACTTTACTCGGAGTAAGTTCGAATTTCGAATATAGCATTTGCTCCGTCAAAACAAATTTCTCTTGCTATTCTTAGGTACACGCAGAAAAAAAAATACCGCCATAACAAACATATTCCAGGTAAATCCAAACATAAATCTATTTTATTCTGGCCGCAAACATAAACTTGCTTTATTTCAAACATATTTAATGTTTAAAACCAAGTATTATAGGATGATCATCTTCTGGTAGAAGCAGCAGTAAGAATGGGGATCAATTTTCAGCTGTATCTAGCACCGTCGGAGTGGCCTTTTCGAAAGTAGCAATGGATGTATATATAGATGTGTAGATACTAGTATGTGTTATTATATGATGCATGTTTTTACGAGCTCTAGCATATTTTCATTAATAGAAATGTTGACGACTCTCTCGACCACTCAACCTTTAATTCCTTCATTATATTTTCCATTAAATGGCGTAATATGACCTTAACATTTCAGTACACGATCATCAACTACTATTTGAGCAGTTCAGCGGAACACAGCTGTTCATCATTATTAATTGCATATCATAAATATAATATTATGGAAGAAGTAATGAAATAATTATTAAAATATATTTATTTTATTACATTATATCAAATAATAATCAAAATTAATAAATGCTCTTCATTCCAGAAGGTTACATATCTATATGTCATGATTAAATACGTAATAATATAATATTATGGTTTTAAATACAATTGAATGCTTTATTGATATTTATACCTCAATGAATAACAAGATGACCTTCACATTCCAGAGATACAGTCACCTATCAGTGATACAAAGTGGTACGAAGCTGCATATTATTATTACTGCCTTAATATTATTATTTCAGCAGGTTAATTAATTTAGTTTAACATGGTTATCATAGGCTCGTGAACTCCAACTATTACATAATTTAACTAAATATCCTTGTATAATTTTTGCTCTACCATATATTCATATATAACATATTATTATTACATTACATCTATATTTATATAAATATAATAAATACTGGGTTGGGAGGGAGCACCAGGGTATCATTCAAGCTGAAACTGGACGATGGTTTGATTGACTGCCTGAGTCTAGGAGGGAACAAACAGTATCATTTCTTATCCTACCGATTCGAGTGTGGTGCTGCGAGTTCTACTCCAACAGTTTCAGGGAGAGTGACGCGCCCTTCTTAACAAGCCATCCTGTAGAAAGCTTAATGAGTATTGCGAATTGTGTTATTCGATTTGATGGATCATATCGTTGGAAGGAGATTCTTAATTTCCGTGGATTTCGTGTAAGTGTCTCTGCTTACGGGTCCACCCCTCCGTTTTTGGCCCTTCATACAGCGATAGTGCGAATTCATATCGGTGGCCCAATTTGATCTTGCTATTAAGTGGAGCTGCATCCAAGCCAAGGGCTAGAGGGGATGGTGGCTACCATACATACATACATACACATTTAATGTTTAAAACCAAGTATCATCGATGTTTGAAATAAAAATCATGTTATGCTTATTTTAAACATATTAATGATAAGAATAAACGTACAAATGTTTGAACCAAGAATTGTTTTTAGAAAATGTTTGGATTATTTTGGTTGCGCTCCAAATTTTATTTATTCTATGCATCTGAGTTAGTTCTGGTTGTGGCAAGAATGGTTGTGGCAAGAATGCCAACAGGTTCCAAGAACCGAGCAAATAATCTACTGATTAATGTGATGATTGGCTCATGTTGCAACGGCGAATGCTTGCCTCGGCCTCACATTCTGGAGAGGGAAGTACTCGTTAAAATTCCAGATGAATGTATTGTTGAAATTAACATGCTTTGGATTTGATCCAAAATTATTATTTTTGTTCGAAACATCCTTTCTGTTTCCTTTAAATATTTTTTATGTTTCAAGTTGAACATCGACAGTTTTAATTTAAATGGACGAAATTTTTATCCGTCCAGAAAAAAGGATTGTTGGTAAACAAAAAAAAATGTCTGAAATATCAATACGGGAAGATGTCTGACGATTCCTTCAACGAGGAGTATCTGGAGGATCAACAGAATCACAGTAAGTCTATTTTATTTACCATGGAGGATAGTTGATATTGTGAGGATAGTGAAAATGAAAATCAGAATGCAACGGACAGCGAAAATACCAGCAAAAAACTGCTGATTATGCGAAGTTTGTGTATATTCTGGCTTCCTTTGGAGAACTCTACAGGAAAAATCTCAAACGCCGTCAGCGAAACAGAAAAATGCATGTCCGTTCAGCAAGTGATGATAAAAATTTACAACAAGACGCAAAGTAAAGTCGGACCGGAAGTAGATTGCAAATCGAAAAATTATTCTGAACGAATTGGAAAGAAAGTTTTTCCAGTTGATGGAAGGCTATGACCTTAGTAAGCTCTATGAACTTTTAAAATTAGCTTTTCTGTTGTGATGTAAATTTAAACCATGTTGTGATTGTTGTTGTGTAAATCAAACCATGCATATAAATCGTTTCCACAAAAATATTTATTTGTTACTTGAAATCCGAGATCACCAAAAATACTTCATCCTTTGTATAATTGATAATACACTTCCTAGATGTTCAGAATTATCTTCCAAGTATGTTTGAGCATCAAAGTTCACATTTTCTTCATAAAAAACCGCGGAACACACGATTCTATTGGTTCGATTTCAGCTGAGTATGCTCAACAGGTGACTCAAGATTTTGTGAGCATTTACTCAGATTATACTTTTATTCATATGGATTTGGATGCTCGAAAAGTAAATACTCAAATTCTCGCTTTTGTCATATCGATGTGAGTAAATGCTCAAGTAAAAGGTTTGACGTACGCATTTGAGCAAAGTAAAAGCTTTTACTCACTTTATTCATATGACCTAATAGGCCATATGAATAAAACGAGTAATTACTCACAAGCAAACCAGTATGAGTAAAGTAAACTGTTTGAGCATTTGCTTAAATTCGCATGAATAAAGTTTAACTTTACTAGGAGTAAGTTCGAATTTCGAATATAGCATTTGCTCCGTCAGAACAAATTTCTCTTACTTTTCTTAGGTACACGCAGAAAAAAAAATACCGTCATTACAAACATTTCCCAGGTGAATCCAACATAAATCAATTTTATTCTGGTTGCAAACATAAACTTGCTTTATTTTAAACATGTTTTATGTTTAAAACCAAAAACCATTGATGTTTGAAATAAAAATCATGTTATGTTTATTTTAAACATATTAATAATAAGAATAAACGTAAATTTTTTTGAAACAGGAATAAATTGTTATTATTTTAAGAAAATATTTAGATTATTTTGGTTGCGTTCTAAATTTTATTAATTCTATGCATCGGAGTTAGTTTAATTCTGGTTGGGGCTTGAATGCGAACAGGTTCCAAGAACCGAGCAAATAATCTACCGATTAATGTGATGATTGGCTCATGTTGGAACGGCGAATGCTTGCCTCGGCCACACATTCTTGAGAGGAAAGTACACGTTAAAATTCCCGATGAATTTATTGTTGAAATTAACATGCTTTGAATTTGATTCAAAACTTGTTATTTTTGTTCGAAACATGCTCTCTATTTCCTTTAAATAATTTTTTATGTTTCAAGTTGAACATCGACAGTTTTAATTTAAATGGACGAAATTTTAATCCGTCCAGAAAAAGGATTGTTGGTAAACAAAAAACTTATCTGAAATATCAATACGGGAAGATGTCTGACGATTCCTTCAACGAGGAGTATCTGTAGGATGAACAGAATCACAGTAAGTCTATTTTATTTACCATGGAGGATAGTTGCCATGATGAGGATAGGATGATCAGAATACAACGGGCAGCGAAACTACCGGCAAAAAAACTGCTGATGATGCGAAGTTTGTGTATATTCTGTCTTCCTTTGGAAAACTGACTGTGCGGGTGAAATCGCACTCGAAAGCGCCTGAAAAGTGTTCTCCAGGCGAGCAGAATTCACGTACGTTGTGGAAGTGATATTTTCCGTCGCTAAAAAGTTTGGAAAAGTGGTGAAACATAGTGTTTTGCTTGGCTCTCAGCCTCCATTGGCAGTGAAGAAAAGCTGGAAATTTTTTTCGCTCAATCTCTCCTCTCGCGCTGAGGTGATAGCGCTCCTCTACGTCTGTCGGTTTCTTTTGCACTTTTTGGGAGCGCAGTGGTGTTGGTGTGAGAATGGTGGATTGGATTTTTCTTTTTATTCACTCACCATGGATGCGATTCATCAAAATGTAAATATATAGAGGTACGTGGTTGTGTGTGTGTTGGCAATAGTTTGCATCGCATCAGCGGCAACAACAACACAACGGTATTATGTAGCGTGACGTGGCAGTAGCACCTCGTTGCGCGTCACGTTGTTCTGCGTCGCGGATTACTAGTGTGCGTGTGAAATTGGTTCCGGTGAGCTGAAAATAGAAGTGTATTGCGTGTCGTGGGATCGCGCCGTGCTCACGTTTCATTTAAAAAATGGCATACATTCAATTGCGCTGTTGTGTGTTGGTGATTGTCCCTCAAGCGAGCTCAGGTCCAAAGTGTCGTCGTTTGCGGGTATTGTGGGGAAGATATGCCAGTATCTAGAACTAGATTTCAGAGAAAAATACCACAACCGTGCCAAAGTGAATTTTGATTCGGTGTTCAGGATTAGTTTGTAAATTAATCAGTGCAAGAAGAGTGTATTAGACACACATATCATGTTACTACCGGAAGGTTTCCAACACGTCGGCGACGGACGGGTTGATGTGGACGAGTGCCGACGGCAGCAGCTGCGGTCCAGCAACACTTGGCCATCTAGGATATCGAGGAGAGCTGGTTTGCAAAGCAACAAATAATTTATTTCTACCATATTTTGAAGACAATATCTAATATCCTGTTTTATTTTATTTTGTCTATTTCGTTTTGTTTTGTTTATCGTTACGCTTGTCTCTTTTCAGTCACATTGGAGCGGTCCATTGCTATTGGCGTATACTACATACTTTCAGCTTATCGTTAACCAAAACGAACCCAGCAACTAACCTTTCCCCAACTATTCAACATCCCAGTGATTTCTCGTGGAAGTGCAGAGGATTTCTCGGCTTCCTTCAAAGCGAGTATCATGTCAACACTTTCCTTCCCATTCCCTATTTGACCAGCATTCGGACACGGCCGGCGCCGGTATTGCTTTGTAATGGATCACCAGTTTTTACACATTGAAGATGCATGTTAGTCCCAAACATCATCTGTTGGTTCTTTGTGTAAATACAGCTGATCTGGCAATAACGGAGTAGCATCCGTGGGCGGTCAATCATGCTCATGCTCACCACCTTTTGAGAAAAGCGTATAGAAAATTGACTGGTTTGTCTGAAAAAAATTATAGCTCGAGAATGGTATGTTTGATTGATTTGGCGTCTTGAGTGAAGTTATAGATAATAAAACTTACCACTCAGAAAAAACAAGTGCACTTTATTGAAGAAAAAATATATTAAAAAAACTATTTATTTATTTATTGAAGAAGAAATATTTAAAAAATAATTATCACTAAAAACGGTACATTCTTACCAGAAACTAGAATACAACGGTACATTCAAAAAATACAATTTTTGGATATGTTATAGAGCAATATGAAAACTAACTTTTCTTTAACGCTATAATGGAGCAAATATTATCACAGGAGGTTTTTTGAAAAATATTCAAAACATGTATAACGTTGTAATACAACTACACCCAAAATAAAAAAGCAAGATTGTAATGCAATTTGCATGATTTGGTTTCATTTCTCGTAATGGATCGCAACTTGAGAAAAATGCAAGATTGGTCGTAGGCAAAAAGCAACACATCAATTCGATTAGAAAATTCAGTGTGTGCGTGAGGTTGTGCAGTTGATTAGTAGTAGTAAAATCAATGGCTCACAAAAACAAGATAATGTTCCGCTACTGAGAGCCGAACCGTGACCGTCAGCATGACGGCTCTTCATTGTAACCATCCAGTCACCATAACAAGTTGAGGTGATAGGAATAAAAGCCCTACAGTTGCTTCGGTTGTCGAGGCACCCAACGTTACACCAATGAAGCAAATGTCGGTCGCACACACTTACATGGCTTCGTTTATTTCATAAAACGCATGGTGACTTGATGAGAGGGCGATAGGAGGGTGATGCGTGCAAATAAAAATAGAACACTTGACAGCGGAATAGCAACAGTGGCATATGCCGTAGCTGCGTTCTGTGCCATTGTCTCGCCCATATTGAGAAGTTGTTGACGGTTGAACAAAAACCCAACGGTTGCTGTGACTGTCGAGGCACTAGGCACACAGCGATAACCGCGTGCACACACTTGCATGGCTTTGTTCATACCATAAATAGCTTTGTGGATCATGATGGGCAAAATTGCCTTTTCAGAATCATGCGGATTTCTCAAGATATGATTGCAAAAACTGCAATTGCATTTTTTGCTACAATTTTAACTTTTGGGCGTATGTTTTATAAACTTTTAATTTGCAGTATAAAATATCACCACTTACTTTCTTCTCAGTTTGACCGTTTTCGAGTTATATCGATTATAAAGTTGCTTTGTACCCATTTTTATTTTTAGTTTTTGGCCTTCTGGAAATGTTTTATGTGATTCGTCATTCTTGAAAACATTTTATTCTAAAAGCTCATTAAATTTCCTGTAAAAACGCTTCAATAGAATATAATAAGAAACGTCCATGATATATATACTGCAAGAGAAAAGTCACTTTCAATTTTTATATAAGAAATGTATCGAAAATAAGCTATCCACGTACATTTGCGTTGTACGTGTGTATTTGTTATGGTTTTTATGTGTTCATCATAGCATGCTGAGCGTTTCACTGTGATTTTGCGTTTATTTAATTGTTTGCACGGTTTGAATTCCTCGTTTTCAAAATGCGTCGGAATGACTCAACGTATCAAAAAACGGAACAACCTGAAGACCTATAAGCAGCAGAAAATGGCCAAACAAAGTGCCGAACTCAAGCAACGCGCAACAACAAGGGCCCGGAATGAAAGCGATGCCGACAGGTTGATTCAAACTGAGAAGTTTGGTCGAAAAGTGCTGATATGCAACAGCAATATGTTCCTGCGGTATGAAGTCTACCACTTTTGGCACCACCGGAACAATCTATTGATTTATTGTGTCTGCAGAAGAGGTTTCTGCCTTTATATCAGACGCATAGTACCCCTCCATTGTTTTAGAGTGGGCGCATTGCAGGAGTTAAAAAAAATTGGCCTAAAACGCCCAAAAAATGTGATAAAAAAAAAACGTCCGGAACTCGATGAAAAGTGATCCATCAAACAATTGCAAATTCATGAAAGAATAATTAATTTCATCCGGTCTTCACAATGTTCCAGTTCAATCCCGTACAATAAAGAATCAACAATTTTTTTTTGAAAAAACATCAAACGTTTTATAACACTGTTGTGCCAATAGGAGTGGCCTAGACAATGGCTGCTCCCCGTCTATCGTACCTGAACATGTTGGTATTGTTGTCGCGTTAAAAATCATGTTTACCTCGTGACACGCTTTTAGTATACATTTTTGGAAATATTCACGAGTCACCATAGCCTAGACGGACTCAGTAGCAGCTCCTCCCAATTGGACAAGATCTATTTCCAAATCTGAAATATTAACAAAAATCACTATGACCCCGATACCTCCCGACGGTGGCGCTTTTATTTTCGAGATTCAAATTGAGTCGATTTAGAATAACTGTTAAACATGCATGCAACGGTAAGAGGACTAACGAGGCGTTTTTTTTTGTTTCCTGGCAACACAATTGACGCAGTTCTTTTTACTGTTTTCGTACAATGCACAAATGTTCTTTTTGAATATACAAATGCTTCGTTCTTTTGACAGCGCATTTGTTAGCTCAGGTTAAATATTATCTCCTGGGTGCCCATTAAAAAACACGACCCCAGGCGAGGACTGCCACTTGTACCTAGCTATTTGGTACTGTATTTAGAAGAAATGCCAACGCAGAACCCGTATCTTCCGAGAATGTAAGTATAGCAACGGAATTTCAACTAGGGAATACCGACAAGAACAATCGGCCGAAGGAAGACATTCTATTTTCCTATGAGAGATGTGTTGGTATCTCGCGACCTATGTTATGTGTTTCCCCAAGTGTCTAGTATGAAAGTTTAATCTGCATGTTTCTTTTTTTTTGTTTTGTTCCGACATCCGAGACATCCAATGCAATTGAGTCTTCTAAACAATTGAACTAGTTTAAAAAAAAAACTTGGCGAAGACCACGGTGACGAAAAAGGACTTTCGATAGGAAACTCGGTACGTGGAATTGTAAATCTCTCAACTTCATCGGACGCATACACTACTCTCCGATGCGCTTAAGGTCCGGCATCGTAGCGCTGCAGGAAGTGTGGTGGAAGGAATCTATGGTGCAAACGTTGAGAGGTAATTGTACCATCTACCAGAGCTGCGGCAATACACGTGAACTGGGAATATCTTTCATCGTGATCGTGATCATCGTGTTATGCAGAGGCGTGTGATCGTTTGGTGACCTATCAACGAAAGAATGTGCAGGTTGAGGATCAAGGGTTGGTTCTACAACTTTAGCATAATCAACGTGCACAGCCCACACTCGAGAAGCCATTGTCAGAGCCAAGGATTCATTCTATGAGCCGTCAATATCATCATAGTAGACTCTGATCTGTAGAGCGGAGTCGATGGAATGCTTGATTTGACGAGGAGTGTAAAGAGAAAGGGATCGAGCAGAGCGTGGAACGTTTACAAACGGATGCGGAAACATCAGACCTACCCTTCCAGGAGAAAAAAAAACGCCGCATGGAAGAAGCGTAGCGTGAGTAGATGGAGAGGCTATGCTGTTCAAGAAACAGGAAAGTTCTACCAGAAGTTCAACGCATCCCGCAAAGGTTTGTGCCACGAGCCAAAATGTGCAGGGATAAGGATGAAAGCATCGTAAGCTGCTATAGAGATGCAGATAGGTGGAAAAAAAATTACCAACCAGGTACAGCAATTCTTTTAACCAAAACGAACCAACCTAACCTAATCAAATATATTGTAATCTTATTATGAATTATTTCGATGATCACATCACTTATCAAGGTGAATCCTGATCCATCGAGCCCTACACTACTAACATACACTAAGTAGCAAAAAAAAGCCGAGCAAAATTTTGTTTGCAAAAAACTCCATGTTCAACCTCCTGTAACTTTGTCAATTATCAACATTTTTGGCTGAAATTTTGACAACATTATGTGTTATCCTTATGTGACCAAAATTTCATGTTGATCAAATATATAAACTTGAAGTTATCATAGCATATGTGATAAAAGCCATTTTTGGACATAGCAATTTCAAAAATCCGTATTTCTGTGGAAAATTTTGGTAGCATATTAGAAATTTCTCCATAGCTTAAAAAAGTTGACGCACCAACAAGAGAATTAGCCCTTTTCACCCGGGAAACTGACCTTGCTGAAATATCGGTGCAAAAAAAGCCGAGGTGAATTTTATTAATAATACTGTATACCACTGTACACGTAATATTCACAATCCAATTCATACTGAATCCCATATCCAACATCCTAGTCATGTCTCGTGAAAGCGCAGAGTTTTTTTCGGCTTCCATTAGAGCAAGGATCGCGTAAACACACTCCTATCATTTCTTTATTTGAAATGCATTCGGATGGGACCAGCGCTGGTATTGTCTTGATCTTGTATCAACAGTTCTTACACATTGAGGATGTATGTTAGTCCCAAGTAAGTATCCGAGTTGATTTGTACTATTTATGAAGCTGGCTGTAGATGCGCTGTCAAAATAACGAGCCATTTGTATATTCAAATACAACGTTCGTGCTTAGAACGAAAACAGTACAATGAACTACGACAGTATCAATTAAAATGAAAAAAGGTACGTCTCGCTGTCGATTGCCGTTGCATGCGTGTTTCTCAGTTCCCAGTAAAATAACAACAGTTGGGAGGAGGAGGTTCCACTGTGATTTTGTTAATGTTTCTGAATTGGGATTTTATTCTCTCCATAAGCGAAGAGCTGCTACAGAATCAGTGATGACATATTCCTGTTCTTGCTTAAGGTTGAAGAATTCATCATCAATTTTCGGTCATCATCAAAAATTCTAAAGAAGTTTTTTCGTTAAAAAAAATGTATTCACTGTATTGTGCTTACCAAGCGGAACACAGTGAATACATTTTCATTTCCAGAATTTGAATATCAAACGAAAAAACTGCTTTAGATTTTTGGATGATGTCGGAAAAATGATAACGAATCCTTCAACCTTAAACCAAATTTGTCTTACAAAAACGGTTTATCTTTTGTATGGAACACGGTTCGACCGTAACGACAATAATAGTAATTAGCTTAGTCTCAAATGTAACGTATATATGCTTTAATACAATAACACCAGCCTCACGGAAAGTTGTCTCAGTGCTTCAGAATTCCGGGAACACGGAAATACACGGGTTCGTGGTCGGCCGTACCACTTCCACTAATCTGTTGTGTATCACATTGTTCATTACGAAAAATATGGCTGAAAGGGCGCAAACGTACGTCATTTACATAGTCCTTTCAGCAGCTTTTGATAGGCTCAACCACGAAATAGCTATCGCAAAACTACATAAGCTTGGAGTTAATGGAAGTCTCCGACAATGGTTTCGCTCCTATCTCACTGGTCGTCTGCTAACAGTTGCTGTTGGTGATTGCATGTCCGACGATTTTCCAGCCACTTCAGGAATACCTCAAGGGAGCGATTGAGGGCCGCTGATCTTCTTGCTGTACTTCAATGATGTGAACCTAGCCCTCGTAGGCCTTCGTCTTTCGTTTGCCGATGACATGAAGATCTTTTTACGAATTCAGTCAATTAACGATTGTCACCTCCTACAACAGCAGCTACAAATCTTTCATCACTGGTGCATCCTCAACCGTATGGTGGTTAATCCGGAGCGCACGATGATCACTTTCTCTAGCAAAAGAGCCGATTTTTGTCGACTACCAGGTTCCATGCACGGTAATCCAACGTACGACTTACGTAAAAGATCTAGGAAGAAAAATTTGTATTCTCCATTTAATTCCAACTACCTTTGCTTATCTTCGACAGATACGCGTATTTCGTCTACAAGTCGAGTTATTAGTACGAGACACTGATGAAGTTTGCACATTGTAGGATACGAAATACGCGTATCTGTCGAAGATAAGCAGAGGTAGTTGGAATTAAATGGAGAATACTAATTTTTCTTCTAATGGAAAAGATGTCAATAGCTCTTGGCTTTATTGTCCGGATGGCTCACAGGCGTAGCCAGGATTTCAAATAGGGTGGAGCAAGATATTTTTTTAGAGGGAGAGAAAGAGAGAGAATGAGAGACAGAGAGAGAATAACACGTAGCCAGGATTTCAAATAGGGTGGGGAAAGATATTTTTTTAGAGGGAGAGAAAGAGAGAGAATGAGAGACAGAGAGACAATAACAATGTAAATTTCCTCCGCGACACTTTCACCTACACTGAAAATTAAATTTTAATATCATTACAAAATCGAAGGTAGGACTAACAAATCTATTCGTTGTATTCGTTGTAAATAGATTTGTACTTTTGAAGAAGCTACCTTCGTACTCAATGCCACACGCGTAACTGTCTAAAACACGAAGCATTTATTGGCCCAGATGTTCATTCGTGCATTGTACGAAAACAATACCCTAGTAGCACACTTGTTGCCATTCAGTTGAAATAACATAAATATTATTTGCTAAGTCATAATCAAGTTACTACAACTAATTATGACCGTTGTGTGCTATCTGGGTATAAATTACTACGAATATTTTGTTATCAATAAAAAAAGAAACTCTGGTGGCTGCATGATCAACTGACAAATATTCTATATCGACTCAGTATGTAATTGAAAAAAAAAACAATGATTTCAGCACACCCGAGGAGCAATACCAACATGTATGAGTACGATGAGAGAAGCAGCAACTGATAAAGAGAAGCAGCAATTGGTTGATCTTCATGAAATTCATTTCGTGCACTGTACAAAGAGGTGTAATAATAGCATTTCACCAGATGACAAGCATTAAGAATGTTTCATACAATTTACGAGACATTTGTTCTATGTAAAAACTCCATGTTTACGAAAAGAGTGAAAGTTAATTTACGAAAATAAATTTTCAGTGTAATATTGCCAATCAACACCGTAAAAACACCGTTTTTCTACCATAGAAATAGACATT
Source organism: Aedes japonicus (assembly GCA_034211315.2). NCBI lineage: Eukaryota > Metazoa > Arthropoda > Insecta > Diptera > Culicidae > Aedes > Aedes japonicus. Next base: position 114,040 of record JASCZW010000858.1, on the reverse strand, counting down.
TTTTTTAGGTGGCTCATCGAATCTTCCGGTCCACCTCTAAGCATCTTACTATAAAGTACTGGGTGGGTCTGAATATCAATAGAAGCATAAAGTTGCCAGAAGGCACGAAACACATCTACACACTCTAACTTTTACCAAATCCCCAAATCGTAATTTTAAATGGATTCGCATAGATTGTTCTTAAGAAGCTTCTATAAGATTGGTACAGTTGTAGAAATTGAAAGTTTACATAAAAAGTTTGCTTCGAGCATCGGCTGTGAAAGGTTGTGTCGGTGCTTTTTTACGCACTATTTTGTTATATGGCGCGTTTCGTATTGCTTCGGTTATCTATAATTCAGCGATGTGAGTAATCGAGTGAGCACAGAAAAATAAACAACAAAAAAGCTTCCTAGTGAGATGTGGGGGTTCGCCGGGCTAGTGGTCCGGTGTCCGGTGTGATCCCCACAATTAATATTGGTTTGCCATGCTCGCCATACCATCATATCTTGGAGCAAGTAAACCACTATCCCATTTTGTGATTTTCTCCAATAGCACTATTTGTATAAATAGGTTCAAATCAGAAATAGGTATGAATATTAAAAAATAGAGTTGGGTTATATCTAGGATAGTTTAGGATAGTTAGATCAAGTTAAACGTAGGATCGCGTTGATTTTTCCCTTCTTATGGAATTTCCTTCCCTTATTTGGCCTGTATTCGGGCGAGGCAGGCGCCGGTTATTGCATAAGTTTGAGATCACCAGTTTTTTCACATTGAGAATGTATGCTAGTCTCAAGCATCATCTGGTGGTTCTCTGTGTAATAACAGCTCATCTGGCAACAACAGAGTAGCAGCCTCTGGTGGTCAATCATGTTGAATAGGATAAAACAACGGCTGTCTTGTCTCTGAAACTGGGATATGAGTCGTTTCGTCTCGCCTGTAGAATATCATATGTTAGAAAAATTAGTCTTTACTATTTAAAAAAAAATTCTCATGGATTCCACATTTTGCTACATCTTGTCACAAAATCGAGGCAACTTCGCGCTTTTTCATTGAGGCAAAGGGGCAATTTATCAAACATTAACACTAAATAATAAAAAATTGAAGCAAACCCGAAAATTATAAAAATTGATTTAAAAGTTAGGGGGGGGGGGCTAACCAACTTTACCACTCCCAGGAAATTTGTCACGGCAACTTTTCTTCTAGAAATTAGAAGAAGAATTATCTTCCATTTATCTCAACTACCTTAGCTTATCTTCGACAGATAGCGTATTTTCGTCTGCAATGTGCAGACTTCTTCAGTGTCTCGTACTAATAACTCGACTGGTTATTATTAGTTATTAGTACGAGACACTGAAGAAGTCTGCACATTGTAGACGAAATACGCGTATCTGTCGAAGATAAGCAAAGGTAGTTGGAATTAAATGGAAGATACTAATTCTTCTTCTAATTTCTAGTTACAGGTATTCCACTAAACAGCTCAAAACCCTCTAGGATTCGAACTTTTCTTCGAAAACCGCAAAGCGATCCGAAGTTTGTGGAAGAACTAATTTAGCTTAAAATGATTGCTATCCAAACGAACAGCACACTGGTCTGTTTTTCCTAGCAGCACGGTTCTTCCATGCGTGTTCTACAACGTGGTTGCTTCGCGCAGCAGGCAACAGGTGGCAGTGCTGCTAGAAAAAACAATCCAATTAGCCGTTCGTTTGGATAGTCATCACTTTTAGTTAAATAACTTTTGTCACAAACGTCGGATCGCTTTGCGGTATCGGAAGAAAAGTTTACTGGAAAAATTTCCAAGGAAGTGATTGGATTGGTTTATTTCCAAAGAACAACGGGTCACCTTACCAACTTTTCCTCTGTACAAGTACGTTTCTCTATGGAAAATCCTTTGTAAAATTAAAACCGGAGTCGCCAAAATATAGTTTTACCTATCGGGCATAAATTTTGCACAGTTATTAAAGGATCCAAAAGGCTACCGAAAATCATACTGGAACTGGAATTGAAATTTTGTTCCAAAATATTTAAAACAATTCTAATTCGAACCCACCGTTCCGTTGCTACAGCTTGATAGCATGTGACGGAGGTCGATTTTCCGTCCGACATATTGGAAGCCACATTCGAATGCTGCCATCAATCAACTATTTGTCACCGACTGACAAGTTGATGCATAATAAGTATACACTCGAAATGTATTGGTATGATTCGAACATGCTCATTGTTTTCCAGCTTACGTGCATGTTTTCCCAAAAGGATGTGAAGTGATCAATGTGATATTGGTGTCAGTCTCAAACAACGCTGCAAAATTAATTACTACTAGATGATTCATCGGCTGGCAGCTTTGTGGCGAGAACAAACCTGAAATAAACGGAAAGAGATAAATAAAAGTTAGTATGGTGAATTCGATTATGACCTGCACTAAAATTTAAACATTAAACAGTAAAACATCCCGGCTCGTAGAACATAAATTCCAACGGCCAGCACGCGATTCTTCCGGTGAAAACATTTTCCTCGTAAAATCGATCGAGCCATAAAACTGGGAAAACCCCCGGCTCGTAAATTTGATGCATCCAGATGCACTCCGCTAGGTTGCATTTACTGCTCCAAATAAATAGGGGTGAGAGATTAAGATGCATCAGCCGGAAGCCAGCAAGGAGAATAAAGCCACTACCCATTCTGACGTTCCACATGATGCATTTGAGTGGGGAAAAAAAAGAAAGCCATTCCAGATTCCAAGACCGGCGATATTCACCTAGATGTGACTTTTCTCCATTTCTTACAGATATCGCAAAAATAAGAAACGCGCGCGCCATGGCAGAAGCCGAGGAAAACGCGGCAAGCGGAAACATTTTTCACGGAAACCCATTCGGGAAAAATCTAATAGAAAGATAGATGTGATTCCTGGTGTAAATTCTTGACAGCCCTCTTCGTTCCACACGTTCAAACTTAAACAGGCGAACGGGTGAACGCTTGGCCTGCTCCCTGCTGAGTGTTCATTCGTTTGCTCTCGTGAGTGAGTGAGTGAGTGTGGCTGGCACGTTTGAGCAATTCGTTGTTGGCATGTTCTTGCTTACTGCCACCGTTACTGTTGGCTAGCATGGTTCTCGTAAAGTTTATGTTGGGAAATATTTTTTTTAATATTTTTCCTTTCCTCCTCTGATCAGAAGAGGCTGGTTAGCAGTTGGTCTCGTGGGGGTTTACTGTGAAAGATCCTGCTCGAGTGTGGGAATATGAGGCGAAAATAAAACTTCTGAACCACTTTTATGAATTGGCGCTTGAACTGTACATGAAAGGCAGAATGGCATGGATGTGCGGTGGTTGGCTAGGGTGGTTATGGAATTTGTTTGTTGCTGCTTCTGTGAGATTGAGAACACTTTTTCGCAGTATGTTAAGTTGAATGTAAAATAAAAGTAGAATTAAAAAAACTTAATCTCCAGCGATGATTTGTGAGAAATCAAGCGATTAATTTGCTTGTGAGGTTAGGGTTAGTGGTTAGAGGTCATTAGAAGGCTTCAATGCTTTAGTTTTCTACTTTAAATTGTTTGGCTTGTTTGTGGTTAAATTTCCATCAATAAATTTTTCATTTCAAAGAACTACCCTACTTGTTCCATTTCATCAAACAGGTCACTGGTGACTTGTGTTTATGTTTATCCGTGTTCTGTTCTTTAAAAAAATAAATTCTTGACAAATTGAGTCACGTGCATCCTAGAGGCGCAAATGTACTTCGAACTAAAAGGACGTAGAACACAACCATCACACTGCTCCTGAGGAAGGCAATCAATTGAAGTTGAGAATATTCATCGACGAAATAGTCGACTGCCATTCTAAATAAATAGCTTCAATTTTCCCAAAAACCAGCATTCACGAGTTAGGACAAAATTGTCCAAAAATATTATACATCACAAATCCCAACAAAACTGTTTAAACTACGTTATCCAAATTAACTCATTTCGAATGCTGATACCGGAGTGGAAAACGATTTCAGAAATTACTGGGTAAATAAAATCTAACCGTGAACGACGACAGGGAAGGCAAGTGTTTACCCAGTACAAACACGGTGTCATGTGGTATTCGTCATTGCGCGAATCCAACCCGTCGTCGGTGGCATCCTTGCCGCCCGTGTCCGTGGGAAGCTTAGAGCAGAGGCATCGGTCGAGCTATTCGCCGAATCCGAAAATGAGTTAACCATCCGAATAAATAAACTCAGAGCAATCGCAAGTAGCAGCCAGCCACGTGTGTGTTTGTCCAAACTATTGTTCCTTTTGCAAACATGGCTACGGAATGCAATGTTGAAAATATGTTGTTAAATATATGAATGAGCGAGCCAGTATGGAAATCCAACGGATCGAAAATAATTGCGATATTATGACCCGAAAAAGCACGTTCCGGACAATGTGATTACCCCGATTTTGCCGGGATGGGAGATTTTCGATGACGTGCTTTTTTCCTCGTTTGCATTTGATGAATTGCTTTCGCTGGCGGGTGGGGAATTAAATTGAATCTTCAAAAGTTTTTACTTCGCATGCTTGGTTCACCATATAGATTTTATTTGATCAATTTCAAGTCGAGCATGTCATATTAAAATGTTGTAGTTCATGGATAGGAGCATCCCATTAAATGGGACTGTTAGACTGAGTGGAAAATATGTTTCGGAATTCACTTCAAATTGATAACAGATTTGATCTACTAGTACGTGAAATATTAGAACAGCCTACGAAGTAGCGGTTGTGTGACATAATGTCGAAAGGACAAAAGGCCGAGAGATGAAAAGAGGGTCGTAAGGTTGAATGGACAACATGTCGAATGGAAAGATCGGCACAAAGACAGAAGATCGAATTGAGAAAGATTGAATGGAGACTTTTGCGTGCTGTCCGCTGAATTCAAATACTTTACTGTAAGTTTACATGTGGCCAACATGAAGACATAAATGAAAATACTAAACAAGTGTTGGAAATTCAAATTTTATTAGATATACTGTTGTACATAATTGTAGTACATCAGGATAGAGTTCTCAACATTTGTAATCTAGCGATTGTATGCTAGCTGGCGCACCTCCTCCAACTCCACGGTTGAATGCGCCACTCCCAGCTTTTTTGCGACTTCTCGGACGGAGAGATTGGGGTTCCACTCGAAACAGCGAGCAACTCTTTTTGTCGTCGCTGTGGCTTCCGGCTTTCGATTTCCCCCCGATCAAGCTTTCCTGGCTGTCGATAAACGTTCACCGAACACTTTTAATACGTTGGTAACAGTTGATTTAGCCACCTTCAACAATTTCGCCAGCTTGGCGTGAGAGTAGTTTAGATTTTCGCCATTCACGAGCAAAATTTTGATGCGTTGCTTCTCTTCCTTCGACGACATTTTGATAACTGAAGTGCTAATCTCAAAATCAAAATAGAGGCATGATGCTTCACGTACACATCTTCAAAGCAAAGGGTGTATAAAATTTTTAATGCACGATGAAAGGAAATGCGTCAAGTTTAAGTCGACCAAATTTTGATCGAAACACCCTTTAATCGGGGATTGTCGTGCAATCTGATTTGCTATTTAGGTTGGAAATGCTCCATTCTCTTTTCTATTTTTAATCCCCAAATTCCGCGACATTTCGGGAAGCATCCCGAAGCCAAGTATAAGTACAATGCACTGGAAAAGTCAGGAGAATTAAATGAATAGAAACTAGTAATGATTCTCTTTATGTGCATTAAATTAGTACTTCAAATAAGCAGCAGCTTATATGTGAAAGCTTCCCGCGCCCATTTTGCGTTACATCTAGTTCATTACATGAGAATTACAGGCAGCACCATTACCTCGCACTCGATCTATAATTCAAAACACGAGTTGGAGATCAGAGATCAGAAATTGAAGGAAAAAAACCACCGTGGGAAACTTCCACAGGTTTTTCTTTTTTTTTTCATTACAGCTCGGAACGTAATTATATCAATTGCACAGTTGATTTTCCAATCGAAGGGAAAAGTGTCTCGCGACGGAACGATGATGGCAAGCGCCGGACAGCATTAACAACGGTGTGGATATGGGAAATTTTCTCCACTCAACACCCAGTTAGCAGATTTCTGAATTTTAATTACGCTCTTGATCCGCGCAATCATGTCCGGGGTGAGACAAGGAGAAAGAACCACATTTCGTTTGAAAACTTGAGCGTGCAATAGCAGCCACATCGCAAACCGCAAAAGGGATTATACATGGCTCTCGTGCAAGTGTGATACACACCAGGTATGATAGAATCTGAAAGCTTCAAGCAGATTATTATCGGCCACATTTGCTACTTGCTAGTCATGCAGGTATTTAGACTGCTGCAAACCGAAGCAGGTGCAGCTACGTACGAAATTGCGTAATGTGAATCGGTTGCAATCCAGCTAAACTCTAGCGGCTTGATTGCATGATGATGGAAAGGGTTTGATTGCACCCCATCGGATTGGACCATTTTATTTGATGCGTGTTGGGGCGTGAGCTAGTACGAGTTGAACTACTGTGTATACAAGCCATGTGGTTATTGACATACAACTGTTCTTAACTGTGAGAGGCTTTAGCCAGTTTATCGTTTGCGGTATGGTGTTCCGATTCAGGAAAACTACGACTGCAGTTAAAAATGGTTTGACGTGCCCTTTCAATCATGTGTCTCGATACAACGACGGAGCATTTCCGACAAAGTTCTAAAACTTCATTCTAAAATCGGATTCATTTAACATCAAACAGCCAATCAGCGTCTGTTTTCAACCATTTAAATTCATTACCGTTTACAATCAAAAATTAAATCATCAGTCACTCGGCACCAAACTACCCCGGAAGTCGTGTGGCTAAACTAGGTTTCAGCTGCTCGAATTTTTTTTGCCATCCATGATAATTAGCCCTCAAATTGAGCTACTGCAATTAATACTTGTGGTGCTGCCAGCAGATGTCGGAGAAGTTCGACGCAAAATTACAAACTGCAAAAACTGGCTCAGTCGGATAGTTCTGCCGTCCGCAGTCACCCGACCGAAAGCTTCAATTTCTCGCCCATCAAAATTATGATCATTACAGAGACTGTGGAGCTAACAACTTACTCGGCACAGGACAACCGGTTTGGGTTTGTGGTGACCCTAATTCCTACTGTGTTCGAGGAACTAAGGCACTGTGGGTAAATCGCGTGAACTCCGGAAGCAAAAGCGACACTGTTCTGTGCCTTGAATGATCACGGGCGGACCGGGTAATCAGCAAATACAAAGTGTCCAAACACACGAAGCTGTGGGAATTTGCGCTCTCAGAGTTCAGATGACAACGACGACGATTGCAACCTTCGAGGGTAAACATCCAGAATTTGCTTGTCTGGCCTGACCCGGACGGACGGAGGAAAACTGCCAGCAGCGTTAGACACAACATAAAACCGGATTTTCATGCACTCCGACTTCACCAGTCGCACCAGCATTATAGTGCCTAGTTGCCGGCATGGAACGAGATGAAACAACAAGAAAAGCTGGACCAGAGTAAATAAAGACGGGAAAAATTGCGAAACTAGCAAACAAACACACACATACACACATGATTTCCTTTTTCGGTGTTGTCGTCGTTGGTTTTTTTTCGTGCCGGATTCAGAACTCTGGACGAACATGTGCATTTTGGTATGGCTGAGAGATGTGCACTTACCGCTGCTGCAGTGCCAAGTGTCTTTTCGTTTAGGAGCTTTGCGAGAGATATAAAGTGCATAAATTTACTGCACTTGACATTGGTTCTGGGTAGAGCACGGCAAAAGTGAAAACAACAGCAGAGAGGTAATGTCGAAGATCAAACGATATAAAATACGGCGTATGATTCAGTGCAGTGAGCCGGATTAATAGTTGGCTAGTTTGTGGTCAGGGTACTTCGCATCTGTTTTGGAATTGATCCCTACAGTACTTTTCCGCTTAATCTATTTTCTTAAGTCGGTTTGCACACACGTTAACATTCCTTATGCATTTCGGGTCAATATGATCAGAAATGTACTTTCAAAATGCGATAAATTTTGAAAATAACAAGCAATGGAACTGATATTTCATAACTTTCTATTTTTCCTACGGATCGAAGCAACCCGTGCTTAGAACAGACTCTGTTTTTCGTTTTTGTTGTACTGTGCCATCGTATTATGCAGCGAGTCCTACCCTAATAACGCGATTGTTACAATTCGTTTCTCGGGCTACGCTCTAGTGGATTTACATATATTATGGCGGTCCTCAACTGACATAAGTGGGTTCGATATTTGGCTTCGACCTGTTTTACGTGATTTTTAAAGAATTTGTTTATCTTAAAGGGTGTTTCGATCAAAATTTGGTCGACTTAAACTTGACGCATTTCCTTTCATCGTGCATTCAAATATTTTGCACACCCCTAATTTTTGAAGATGTGTGCGTGTAGCATCATGCCCCTATTTTGATTTTGAGATCAGCACTTCAGTTATCAAAATGTCGTCGAAGGAAGAGAAGCAACGCATCAACATTTTGCACGTGCATGGGGGCCATCCACATATTATGTAAGGGAATAGGGAGGAAGGGGGTTTTCCAAGTTGTCTTACATTTGCTTACGAGGGAGCGAGGGGGGGGTTTGTCAAAATCTTACGTAAGATTAGAATATGTATAAAAATTTAAATGTTGCAATTTATTCAATTAAATAAACTTGCAAATGGGTTGATTATTAGACATTTGAATCCAAATTTATTTTCTCCTTTTTCTTACTGTTTCTTATCGGTGCTATTTTGGGTATATTTCATTCAGAATATTAACTTCGATTTTCTGTGTTGATCTAATTCTACAATTGTGATTTGGTAATACATAGTAAAGTTGATATAATATTACTAATAATAACATATTACATTTCATTTTCCTCAGTGATAATTTTTATTTACAGGTTTCATATGCATGGTCTATTTTGTCTAAATTTTCTTAAACGGCCCTCATTAAATTTTTGTGGAATTTTGACTAATTTTTTTGATCTTCAAACGATTTGGCCAATTAAATTTATCAGTATTGCTTCGCAGTACTTCGGCACCCCCAAGAATCACTTTGTCATGGGGATTTTTTTGTTGATCGATTTACCTGAAACTCGGTATGCTAACGCAGAATTATAGGAAGCATGTTGTTGCCAAGTTTGTGCTTTGTAGGTTTTAAAAAACGCTTCTGACGAAGTGATGCAAAAGTGCCGGAAATTGAATCCTCCTATATTCAAATATTTTACACAATGAGTTCTGAAGAAGTAAAACCAAAAAAATGGTGTGTTATCGCAAATTTCAGGTAAAGCTATGCAAGGCTCAAGCGGATCAACATAAACAGCATCCAGATAGTACGTTCTGCGTCTCAACAATTCGAAACATTGAATCCATTGCCTCACTGCTGGAGGGCGATCAGGTTATCTCTATCAGTCAGGACGACAAAGCTAAAGTCCCGATTGAACTCACAGCGGCACACAAACAGTCACCTCTACTTATGCACCTTGAGTACCGAGTTAGTCTACCTAACCATGACTGGGTAGTAGCCCCAAAACACAAACTTACACCTTCCGTCTACAGTGCGATTGTAATTAAACCACATGGACAAGGCTATCCAGATGCTGTGACGTATTCAGGGCCAACGTATATTGCTATTAGAAGCCTCAAGCATTCTGCTTCCAATGCCACAACGCATTCGGATGATTTAGATACTTTGATGGCTGTTGAAGCTTTTCAAAATTTCATGAAAACTGAAGATGGATTTGTAAAACCGGTCATGATTATCTCCGTCGATGGGAGCCCTGACGAAAATCCGAGGTTTGGCTCTTATATACGTATAGATATGTATTTCAGTTAATTTTTTTTCATTATAGATACCCAAAAGTTATTTTGTATGCTGTGTAACACTTTCTTCGGTATGACCTTGATGCAATGCTTGTGATGACCAATGCTCCTGGAAGAAGCGCGTTCAATCGCGTAGAACGGAAAATGGCGCTACTCAGCTCCCAACTAGCTGGAGTGATCCTGCCTGCAGATTCATATGGATCCCATCTTGATGAAAGAGGTAAAACCATAGATGAAGAACTCGAAAAGAAAAACTTCACAGCAGCGGGTGAAGCATTAGCTCAACTATGGAGTGCCTTGGTCATTGATGGATTCCCAGTTGTAGCCGAATATAAAGAACCAAGGAAAGCATGTGATCCTCCTAGCTGGCCAGATCATGAGTGGTAGAAGGACCATGTACGCGAATCTCAATAAAGGGTGATACGGTCAAAATTTGGTCAAGGGAAAACGCGTGCAAATCGGTGAAATCGTTTATTTAAACAATCAAATTAAATTTCTTTTTCATGTTCAATTAGTATAAAATTCAGGAAAAATATTCAGTTAGGCTTCCGCTTTCCAAATCCGAATTGCCGGGCCTTACGCTTGACCCCTGCCATCAGATTTTGTACAGCCACCTTGTCCACCTTCTTCGCCGCAGAAAGCCAGTTTGCCTTGAACTGCTGCTCGTCCTTAGCAGTTTTTTTGGTCTTCTTTAGGTTCCGCTTGACAATAGCCCAGTATTTCTCAATTGGGCGGAGCTCTGGCGTGTTGGGAGGGTTCTTGTCCTTGGGAACCACCTGCACGTTGTTGGCGGCGTACCACTCCATGGCCTTTTTACCGTAATGGCAAGATGCCAAATCCGGCCAAAACAGTACGGAACAACCGTGTTTCTTCAGGAAAGGCAGCAGACGTTTATTCAAACACTCTTTCACGTAAATTTCTTGGTTGACAGTCCCGGAAGCTATGAAAATGCTGCTTTTCAAGCCACAGGTACAGATGGCTTGCCAAACCAGATATTTCTTTGCGAACTTTGACAGTTTCGTGTGCTTGAAAATATCTGCTACCCTTCCCCTTCCTTTTGCCGTATAAAACTCCTGTCCCGGAAGCTGCTTGTAGTCGGCTTTGACGTAGGTTTCGTCGTCCATTACCACGCAGTCAAACTTCGTCAGCATCGTCGTGTACAGCCTCCGGGATCGCGCTTTGGCCGTCGTATTTTGTTTATCATCGCGATTTGGAGTCACTACCTTCTTGTAAGTCGTTAGTCCGGCTCGTTTTTTGGCTCGATGCACGGTTGTAGACGATACACCCAGCTTATTTGCGGCATCTCGGAGAGATAGGTTAGGGTTTCGCTTGAAACTACCGGCAACTCTCTTTGTCGTCTCAGCGGCTTCCGGTTTTCGATTTCCCTCCGATCCAGACTTCCTGGCTGTCGACAAACGTTCCCCAAACACTTTAATTACATTTGTAACGGTTGATTTGGCAACTTTTAGCGATTTTGCCAACTTTGCGTGCGAGTAGCTCGGATTTTCGCGATGCGCGAGCAAAATTTTGATACGCTGCTCTTCTTGCTTGGACGGCATTTTGACAACTGAAGAGTGAATTCCAAAATCAAAATAGGAGCAACATTCTACACACACACACCTTCAAAATGAGGGGTGTTCAGGTTTTTTAAATGCAAAATTGAAAGAAATACGTCAAGTTGATATTGACCAAATTTTGACCGTATCGCCCTTTATGCCTTGCAAATCATTAAATGTGAAAATACTGGATGCTGCAAGCCATTCCGAAGTAACTATCTCTATGTTTTACCGAACAGGTTTCTTCCACCACCTTACCCATTGAGACAATCTAGTGCGGGTATCATGGTACCAAGACCAGCGTGTTCCAGCGTCTTGCTTTGGGTGTACCAATACCTGTTGATTCTGACATGGTTAATGTACCATACGACATGTACTGCCCTTCGCTTCGTGATGAAATCAAGCAAAGAACCTGTAAGACTTGTGGTTTGTATTTTGCATCGATGAAAGCTGCTGATATACACACTAAATCGGTTCATGGATCTTCGTGCAACAAACAATCTGGTAAATGATGTAGAAGGAGATGTTCGCTCATCACCATGAGGCACCAAGAGTGAACATTAATGTTTTTGGCTAGAATGAAAGATGTGAAGAGAAAGTGAAAGTTCCGTCAGAGTGCGGCAGGTAGGAAATCTAATAGATGTTTATTGAAAATTGAGCGAAAGGGCATGTATCCAATGGTACTCGAACCATGGACGTCAATCTTTGCCTTACATCCCACTGCGGGGTAGGTTGTAGCAACGGAACAAGTCCGCCACTTCAACAGGCAAAAATGGACGCATGGAAAGACGCTCATGTACCACTGTGGCTTGTATAGTTATTCTAGCGATCTATTGTGTGCACTCTGTTTATTGATGCGCACATGGGAGAGGAACCAAAACAAACCCAAAAAGGAGAGAGTTCATGGTTCGAGTACCATTGGATACATGCCCTTTCGCTCAATTTTCAATAAACATCTATTAGATTTCCTACCTGCCGCACTCTGACGGAACTTTCACTTTCTCTTCACATCTTTCATTCTAGCCAAAAACATTAATGTTCACTCTTGGTGCCTCATGGTGATGAGCGAACATCTCCTTCTACATCATAATCGTTACTCCTCGCACGGAGAATAAATAACTGTTCGTTTACCAGGCAGAAAGTGGACGGGATATACTACACCGATGTGTTCTTTCCACTTCTCTGTTCAACGGATGCGCATGTGATGCAGATTGATGCAGTTCAATATTCTCCGGATCAACACATAACACAAATTCACCTAAAATCACTTAGTCATTTATTGTTCTTCACGTGCACTTAAATTTTATTTCTATAGACTACTTTATTTCAACTTAATTACTAAACACGGAAATTAATTAACATAAAAGTAGACACGCAACGGACGTCTCCGGCATGGTGTTGCCTAGTGTTGGGCTCGAACAGTACTGACTCGTGTGATGTGTGATAGATCGGTATGGTCCATTCGATCATCTCACGACGCTGTAGTGGTATTGATAGTGATGCTGTTGATAAACGGTGAGTGACCAGTGGCGAATCTCTTGAGGAACGACGTTCAGATGGCGAGGTGGTTGCATCGATACCGAACAATAACATAACAATTAATGTAATCTGGTAAAGTTCGTCCCGTGCAAATAGCATCTCGCCGATGTAAGGAATTGCTGTGTGTGATCCGCGACGATTACACAGGAGCTGAAGACGTTGACTGGATGGATGAAGAGGATGTTGATACGGACAACGCAACTGATTTCACGCCACAATCAATGGACGATTATTTTGCTGAGGTTCAAGCCGTCGAAGCCTGGGTAACAAATGAGTTCACTGCAGCTGATTAATCATGATGGTTCTGCTGATTCGTTTGGGCCAAAATTGATTTCTTAATTTTTTATTCAACTTTCTTTTGTATTCAAAGCTTCAATAAAAACATAAACTGCTTTAAAAACATTTCACAAGCAACTTTGAATAATTTTAATGAGAAAAATGAAATCTTACTAAGATGTTTAAGGGGGGTGGGGGTCTTTGAAAATCTTACGATGCCTTACAAGGGAGGGAGGGGGGTAAAAAATGGCAAAAAACCTTACGTAATTTGTGGATGACCCCATGGCGAAAATCCAAACTACTCTCACGCCAAGTTGGCGAAATTGTTGAAACCAACTGTTACCAACGTATTAAAAGTATTCGGTGAACGTTTGTCCACAGCCAGGAAAGCTGAATCGGGGGAAATCGAAAGCCGGAGGCCACAGCGACAACAAGAAGAGTTGCCCGCTGTTTCGAGATGTCGCAAAGAAGGTTGCGCCTTCAACCGTGAATTGTTCCGTTCTATTTTGGACGGATTTGGCATCTTGCCATTAAGGAAAAAGGCCATGCTGTCAACAACGTTCAAGTGGTGCCCAAGGACAAGAACCCTTCCAACACGTCAGAGCTCCGCCTAATCGAACAATATTGGGCCATCGTCAAGCGGAAGCTTAAGAAGACTCAAAAAGCTGTTGTGAACGAGAAGCAGTTCAAGGCAAACTGGCGTTCAGCGGCGAATAAAGTGGACAAGGAGACTGTACAAAATCTTATGGCAGGTGTTAAACGAAAGATCTGGCAATTCGCATTCGGTAAAAAGGAAGCTTAGCTGAATATTTCTCCTGTACTCTGTTGTAACTGAACTTGAAAAAGAAAAAGAATTTGACTCACTAATAAAAATTTTGATCGACTCACACGCATTACTGTTTGACCAAATTTTGATCGGAACACCCTTTATGTGTGAACCTGTGCTTGTTAGATAACTTTTCTGCGCTATCTACCGTAATATTTGCAAAGAAGTAAATCGGACCAGGGCATGATAATTCATATTTTTATGCATTTAATGAACTAGGTTCAATCCACGTTCATAAGTCTTCATCGCCAAACAGACAAGTATTCATTGATTGGAAGTGAACCAAAAGTGACTGTTCGAAGATCGGTTCCAGCGCACCCGGTGTGTTGTTGTGTGGGTTAACGTTTGTTTAGCTTGATTGGCATTACACCACAAGGCTTCTTTCTGATGGTACGGAACTGCATTGGAAGCCAAACCAATTGCAACGAAGGTATTCTACCTGTGGAAACTGAACATGGTGGCGTCAATTTTGTCATTCTAAAAAAGATACTCGCTACGCTCTACGGAACGTTTTTAGCGCCTGTGATCTTGAATTCGGGTGAGCTCTTTTTATTATGTCATCCTATTGATCAAATTAATGATGTTAGGACACAAGAAATAGCTTAATTGTTCGTTTTGGTCAGGTTCTGTGCGTTTCCGGAGGCTGTAATAGCTCAGTGATGTATTGTTAAGGGTGTCCCACATCATATTGCATCACGGAAAAACGCATAAGAAAATTACCAATTGGGTATCTTCTCTCCAAAATTTGGGTACAAGTAGTTTAGAGTGTTTTTTGTTGTTGTATTTTTACTGTTGTCAGTTTTTAGAAAATTGGAAAAAATCGCATCACCCGAAAAGCAACATCGCGAATTGATTTTGCGCATGCACCTGGAAAATCCTTAACTCATCGGGACATCGGAAAACAGCTAGAAATCGTGCAGTCAACCGTGAGTCGCGTGATTAAACGTTACTACGAAACTCTGAGCATCGAACGGAAGAAGAAATGCAGTCAGAATGGATGTTTGGATTACGATCACAAGCGTGTCGTGAAAGCGTTTAAGCGGAATCCCAATGCTTCGGTCAGGAATGTGGCCAAAAACTTGAATCTGTCCAAGTCTTTCGTTCAGTTCAGAGAGCCAATACCAGGAGGGACTGCATACGTACAAAGTGCCGAAGGCTCCCAATCGTCACGAACGGCAAAATACGGTGGGAAAGTAACGGACCCGGAAACTGTACACCAGATGCTGACAAAGCCTCATTGTTTCATCATAGATGAGGAGACTTAAGTCAAGACGGACTTCCGGCAGCTTCCGGGGCTACTGTTCTTCACCGCCCAGCACAAATTTGATGTTCCGGAGAAAGTAAGGAAGCAGAAACTTTCAAAGTTGCCAAGAAATACATGATTTGGCAAGCGAACTGCTCATGTGGCAAAAGGAATGCACCGTTCATGACTACCAGAACTGTAAACAGGGAGATCTACCTCGTGGAGTGTCTACAGAAGTTTGAAGTTGTCGCCCCATGTTTTGCGCGCAGAGGCTTACGGAAATCGCCATTTTGTAGCCACCATTTTGAATTTTCACAACTTTTTCATCTCTTTGAAATTTTGAATAATAATCAAATTTATTCGTCGAAACCGGAAGGTCGTACGCCTTTTCATTCTCCCACAAAAAAAATACAAACTTTGCCTTTTTTTCCCAAATCCAGGGGAGGGTCCCCTTAATGCTGAAATCTATGTTCGACGTTGTTTCGGAATTCAGGATAGCACCTTCTTTTACGGAAAAAAGAGAAATACTGTCAAATACCCTGCACCATCGATGTTTTTAGATCGGCAACGTTAATCGATGTTTGATGCCATCTTGGAATCCAAAATGGTGGCTATGATCTCGTAAAAATGGGAAATATTGTCATACTGTCATGCATACTTTTGGATCAAAAACGGCGTATAAAGCCTGTAAATCGATGTTTGACCCCATTTTGGAATCCAAAATGGTGGCTTATGTTTCAGAAAAAAAAACTGGAAAATACTTTCAAATATCGTCGGAAATTGATGCCTGACGCCATTTTGTAATTCAAGACTGTGACTTCTGTATGAGCTGGCTTCATAAATGAGAGAAATACTGTCAGATACACTGCAATATGGATAGTTATGGTTTGGGAAAGACGTGTTTAACCCATGTTGGAATCCAAAATTTATTTGATTCAGTTGAAAAAAAAAATGGAGAACACAGTTCTCCACGCAACGCAATTCTCGTGATTATCCCAAAAAAACTGGTTCGTGATGTGCAAACCGGTTATCGCTAGTACATCACAAGGTAGCAATCTACAAGCGATAGCCGATAGGCAGCGGTTGGGAAAATTCGTCTGAAACTAAAAATGTTCAGACCAGTGGGGGATCATCCTGGCAGAGGCAGGAAGCGCAAAACGGATGCGACAACAGACACCAAGACCATGCGTGAAGTCAAAAAGAACCCGTGAGTAACTGTCCGCGAGACCCAGGTGAAGGGTTCTCTATCAGTTTTCGGTCAAACAATACGTCACCGACTCGTAGCACAGGGGTTGAATAGTAAAGTTTCCCGGAACCGCCCATTTATCAGCAAGGCAAACAACGCAAAACGGCTTAGGTCTGCTAATGAGCCCCTAGACTTCTAGAAAACAGTTCTCTGGGCGGCCAAATTAAAATTCGAGCTGTTTAACCGAAAGCTGCGGGTGGTGCAGGTCGGGTGAGGGGCTTCAGGAGCGCCATATCTAAGGCACGGTGAGGTATGGAGGTGGAAATGTGATGGTCTGGAGGTGTTTTTCGTGGGTGGAGTGGGAACCCTCGTGAAAATTGACGACAGATACCTACATCAACATCCTACTGGAAAATCTGGAAGTTTCGCGCGGGTCCAGACGGGCATTGAAGAGAAGTTCGAATTGGTTAGGATTAGGGTTCTGATGCATGGTCAGTATCGGAGTCATTGTTTATTTTGTTTGCAATGAATCTGGTTTTGACTGATAAAGGAGCGTGATTTTGAAGAGTGCAGTCACTCCTGAAATGGTTTATATAGCGGAAACTTTCAATAAAACATGATTCATTGCCAATAAAACAAAAAAAATGACAACTGTAACAACACCGAATACTTCATCATTTCTCAATAGTGATGAAGTAACTCGACATGCACTTAACAAAAGATACGGGATATACTACAATAGATCAAATTACTGGTTGCAGTGGTTTATGTCCCGAATAGAGGAAAAAAAAAGGACCAAGTTTTTCTTCTGGTCTTTCCAGATTTAACCACTTGTATCGTCTCTACGAAACCCGTTTCTCAACACCATGGACCTCAACACCATGGACGATTCTTGATGCCAGGGTTGACACAACTTGGGTTACAAATTAAAATATTTTTTTTTAATAAGGGCTAGAGCACGCCTGGAAAGAACTACATTTACAGCACCTGAAGAATCTGGTTGAGAGTAAGCCGAAGCACCTGGAGTAGGCCCTGAAGGCCAAAGGTGGGCACAATAATCATTGAAACGGTTTTCTTATGCTTCAATCTATCTTTTCTGCAGCCAAAATTAAGTGGGCTGTTTGATGTCAATGTTAATTTGATTTTTCTTTACTTTAAGTAAAAATCTTTTGTTAGTTTTTCATGAGTGAAACTATATAATAATATTAAAAATAAGATATCAAAATAGTGATAAGTTTTATTTGAATCAAATATATGACAAAAATTAATAAAAAAGAGATGAGGTGAGATCATTATTTGGCCTGTTAATGTAGAAAAATAAGCAATTCATGGGCTTAAAATACAAACAAATTATTGCAAAACAGCTAAGAAGAAAATACGAACAGATATTATCAAAAATTTATTTATTCGGTTTGAAGCGAATCATCAACCCAGTCGAAAAAAACTGAGCGAAAAACATAAAATTCACTTCAATAAGAATTAATACTTGTTAATGTTCATTGAGCAGATCGTTCAAGAATTATTAGCTATGTCAGGATACCAGCACGGAGCATGGGACCAGGGATTAAAAAAGTTATCGTCGAATTGTAGCAAAACGTCTTTCATGTTGTGTACGTGAACTCAGTCTTTGTTTTTTTTGACAGCTATGTTTTGAAGGATCACGGTAAATGGGTATCGAAAAGCATAATGTTGGTGTTCAATTTTGCTGAGTTCGAAGATTATATATTAAAGGGTGTACGGAATCAAATTGCGACACACACGAATATTCAGCAAAATTCGCCCGTTCAACCAATCATCTTAAACTTTCAGGGAGTAAAATAAAACATGTTATGAACATTTTCTCATGTTTGTTTTATTTAATTTCAATTCTATATCCAAATGCACGAACCTTTTTCTTTACACTACTCATAAGGTCCTGTACAACATTTGGACCAACTGTTTTTTTGCGTGGCAATCCATTTTTTCTTCATATTTTCCTCCGATTTTACTTCCTTAGGATGCTTCCGAAGTGCCTGCTTCATGATGGCCCAGTACTTTTTACTTGGCCGCAGTTCCGGTGCGTTTGGGGGTTGGGATGTTCGGCACGAAATTTTACCTCCTTAGCCTTGTACCACTCCAAAACCTCTTTCGAGTAATGGCTCATGGCTAAATTCGGCCAGAAATTCGTAGGACCATCGTGTGACCTCAGAAGAGAAGGTAGACGCTTTTGGAGGCATTCATTTAGGCACGCCTGCCCATTGGCTGTTCCAGTTGTCACGAATGGGGTGCTCCGCTTTTCACACGAGCAAATTGCTTGGCAAATCATATATTTTTAGGCAAACTTTGACATCTTCTGCTTTCTTACTTCCTCAGAAACATCGAATTTATGATGAGCAAAGAAAAACTGGAGCCCCGGAAGCTGCCGGAAGTCTGCTTTTACATACGTCTCAATGTGGTTTCGTCAACATCTGGGTGTTGAGCTTCCGTGCACGTATTTTACCTACCGTATTCTGCCGTTCATCACCTTTTGGTTGTAGTCCTTTACGTTTTGTCGTATCTTGCACGTAAGTTTTGGTTAGATTCTGTTTCTTCGCTACATCTCGAACTGAACTGTTGGGATTCCTCTTGAAAGCTTGAGCTACCCGCTTGTGATCCTTAATACTATACGGTACCCATTTAAAACACGAGAGACCGTAGAATGTACCATTCCCAGCTTCTTGCTGTAGGCACGATGAGAAAAATCCGGATTTTCGAGGTACGTGCGCAAAATTTCTTTGCGTCGCTGCTGTTCTTCTGACTCCATCTTCGCAACGATTGCACATCTGCTAGTGAAACTTACTAAGCGTTAACAAATACACATTGAACTAATTCCACCCAAAATTTCAATAGGAAATACTCAACGGGTGAAAAGTTACAGCCATTTAAAAGTGGTGCAATTTGATTCCGTACAACCTTTAGGATAACTCAATCTGTCGCTGAAATCTCGTTGATTTTTCATTTTAAAGCGTAAGTTAGAGTAAGTAATCGTGTAATTGTATTACAAAGGTAGTTTGGTATTTTGTTTAACCGATACAAAATACTGTGACTACATAAGTGTGTAGCTCGGACCCAATTATCTGCAAGTGCTTTTCTTACACAGATAAAAAGAAACATTGAATTTTCTGCGTTATATAATGCACATAAAGGGAATGCTAGATTTGGCAGAAAATTATAGGATATTTCATGTAAGTTTAAGCCAGATAACGCCTGAATCAAGCCTGTTTTATGAAAGATTGCATACATTGTTGTATGCAAACATTGTTTACGCCTCCTTTGGCTTGGAATTAAACGAGGCGAAATATTACGCGCTTGTTAAAATTAACTATTCTTTTCTGTGTAGTTTCCTTTGCTAATTCCTTCAAAAGGCCTTTGAACAATGATGTTGATTTGATATGTATATTATGTCTTACTGCGGGTAACCACGGACCTATATTCATAATCGATTCTACCCATGACCCTTTAAATTAAAACATTTCACATTTATCTTCCACGGCCCACCCTGAAGTGTCTGCAATCAGAAACCAGCAATCATCTTGGACAAGATTATCGCAATCCACTCAAGCTATAGCCTCCCATGCTGTGCTTGCATCAAATAACTTGTTAACAAGAGCCACTAGATTAATTATTAATTAAAAGCAATTTATCATTCTCCCCCGCATTCTCACTGCCACCGTCCAGCAGCTCCAATGTTGTGAGAAAAAAAAATCACTTCTTACATCCAACCACTAGGAGCAAATGGTTCACAAGTCCACACCTCATGAAGTCCTAACGGAGCTCTAGCAAGTATCCACCAAGAAGACCACAACTCGAGGAAAGCAAGCAATAAATGTCTGATTTATGAGCGGTTTTCCATTTCGAAACCTTCCCCCCGCTCCATCCTGCCTGACCGTAGCAAACATTCAGAAGCCCGCAACTTTCAAATCATTCCTAGCTGCCGTTACCATTGACTATTGCCTGATCCGGAGAGAGAGAAAAAAAAATGCTCCAGCTATTCGCACCACTAGATCAAGATTCGTCCTGAAGGAAAACATTTTCAACCACCAACTACCGGAAAGAGAAATACTTCCGCTTCGTGTTGTCTTCCTGTTTTCTTCATTTCGCACACGCCGCACCAGCTGACTTCTGCCGAGCTGATAATGAAAATTGAGTGCTATTTAATGTTTGCAATTTATATCTGCTGCTTCGGATGTGCGCACGTTTCGGATCTAGTCTTGGGCAATGCCGCCTGATGTTCCGTGGGTGGGTGGCGGCTGGCAGGACTCGGTCGGCGTCTTCCTTGTGATGAAGATAGCCCGTGAAGAAAAGGAATGCATTTTACGTGACTGTGAGTTATGGTCCGATAAACTGCTGCCGTTACACCGGCCCTCGTGATCCTCGGGGGATGAAGTTGTAAATGAGTGAATTGAAATTAAAAGCAAACGTAAGGGCTTTTATGGGATGGAGGATGGAGGATGAATGATTTACCTTGGTTCGTCACCCACCGGTTGTCGAATTTGATAATCTGGTTCGAGAATTGATGGTTCACTAACGATCACTGGTTATGAGGTCCCCTGCTGAGGGGATGGGGGTAGGTGAAAACATAATACGGTAATCACGATCGCTGTTGTATTTTTAAACGCAGATAGAAGCCGCTAAAACGAACGAACACTAATCACCCAATTAGCACTATTTTCGATGATTGATTCGATTGATCTCGGTGCAACCGACGATCTGGAAGTCACGCCACAACAAAAGGAAAATCACGACTGCAGGAGGTCAAAGCAAACGAAACGTTTCGAATTTACTGGTTGGCACATTGGTGTTTGAAAATATATCGATTATAGTCTATTGGAAAATTATACTGCCGACATAGTTTATAAGAACGAAGTTTAATGAATTCACACCAGGTCGACTACATCTTATTGAGGTTCGACATTTACGTTTAAGCTTCTATTGCGAGTTATGGGTATTGATTTCAATCATTATATTTACGAGAGTTTATATGTTTGCGTACGGTTCTTCGTTCTTGGAATTCTAATCTTATATTAAAGACTGTATTCGAAAAAAATGAGCATCCCTTAGCTCAGTCGGTAAAGACGCACCAAAAAAGCAACACCATGCTGGAGGCGGCTGATTCCCGGTCTGGGCTAAGCATTTTTCGTAAAGGAGAATTTCTCGACTGCCTGGGCATTGGATATGATTGTACTTGCCGCACTACCATACTAATGCAAAAATGGTACCTTGAATCGAAAGCTCTCAATTGATAACTGTGGAAGTGCAACACTACACAGAAAAAAAAATGATTTTAACAAGCGCGTAAAATTTCCCCTCGTTTAATTTCAAGCCAAAGGAGGCGTAAACAACGCAATTGGTTGTTGTCTTTAATGCGCCATACAACAATGTTAGCAATCTTTCATACAACAGGCTTGATTCAGGCGTTATCTGGCTTAAATTTACATAAAATATCCCATTATTTTCTGCCAAATCTAGCATTCCCTTTATGTGCATTAGATGTATGAAAACTAAATTGAGAGCAATAGCAATAAGCTTTAAACGCTAAGAAAAGAAGACAAGAAACTACAAGGTACATCCCCATTGGGTTTGTTTATACAATCTAATATTGTTTGAATTAATAAAGTTTTTAAGACAACGCTTAATTTTTTTTTGAATTTTTCAGTATTCTGTGAACTGAAATCAGCCATTTCCATTATTGGAATCAATCCGTGGAAATATTTCCGATCGATTAGTGCAAATTTTTAGATTTTTTTTTTTGAGAAACGGCTGAAATATTTACGTTCAAAACCTGACCACTTTTTATGACAATTGCAATTCACAATATTACCCCAGTTTACAAAATAAAGACAAAGTCCTACGTCAAATTAAAATTCGAAAAAAATAAGCCACGCTCTTTTGTTGGACTGAATTTTGATCGTCATGTAAATATCAGAGCATGTTTGTATATCATTGTATTTCATTGTAGAGCAGAGCATTGTATTTCATTCCACACGAAGCAGCAACTTGTATGAAACAGTTCTAACAGAGACGAGCTTTTGCATACAACATTATCGACAATGTATGGAATATCCCAGAACTTTACACGATTTATAATTTAAATGTTCATGTTTTGAGACGTTCCATTTATTTGCATGATATTGAACAGAAATTCAGACTACTTTTTCGAGCTGTGTACACAGATAAAAAGAAACATTTGGTTTTCTGCGTTATCTAATTCCCATGTAGGGAATGCTATATTTGGCAGAAAATAACGGGATATTTCATGTAAATTTTTCAAACATTATTGTATGGCGCATGAATGATTACATCTCGTTTTTAACATTTTAGATGTTTTAGATAAAATTTTGCGCGTATACTCGAACTGAAACGATCAATACGCAGAAATTGATGATGATTTTTATGAGATGCGTGGAATTTTTCCTCGCTCAGTTGTAAATTAAAGCAAGTGAATATAACGAAATTGTTTGCAACCATTCATACGAATTATGCAGCAAACCCGATTGAGGCGATATGTGGTTTAAATTTACATGAAATCTCTCATGCATTCATTCCAAATTTAGAATTTCGTATTTGTGCATTAGATAGCGCAGAAAATTATTTCGTTCTGCCAAGGCAATCCGATGTTTTGGTCGGATTTGGTATCCTGACATTGTGCCCCATCAGCCTGAGACTGGTACAAGATTAACAATCGAGAAATATTGGGCCATCGTATAAGTAAAATTTAGTACAGCCTTTATGGTTTTGGAAAATGAATAAATTTGAAGAAATCGAGACATGGGATGTAATGACAGCCCATATCCCAAATATGTCAGTAATTCAGCGATAATTTGCAAGGTCACGTTTTCATCATGATGTTCAATTCATTTTGAAGCGTTTGACACGTTATACGATGAGTAACACAGAAAAAAAATGTTTTTAACAAGCGCGTAAAATTTTCCCTCGTTTAAATCGAAGCCAAAGGCAGCGTAGAAAACGAAATTGTTTGCAATATTTCATGCGACATACAACATTGTTTGCAATATTTCATACAACAGGCTAGATTCAGGCGTTATCTGGCCTAAATTCACGTAATTTCACATATTTTCTACCAAATCTAGCATTCCTCTATGTGCATTATATAACTCAGAAAATTCAATGTTTTTATCTGTGTACATACTTTCGTGAGATTGTCGATATTCTTAACATTTTGGCCGTTATGACTTCACTGGTTAACTTTACTGGTTATGCTAAATAGCTTAAGTTTCTTCAAATGACCGAAATTTGGCAAAACCGAGTCACATATTAGGTGCGCAACTAAGTTCCCGCTGTTTAGCAATAGATGGCGCAAGTAGTAAGTGCTGGTCGAATGTTGTACATCTCAAGCGTCATTAACCAAGCTCAGACATAAGGTAACCAAACCGCTTTGCCAAATCAGTGATTTTGGTTTAGTGTTATTTATTTTGGTTGTTTGAGGATGTCTGATTTCGTGCCAAATAATCGTCATTTGCGGGAAGCGTTGATTTTCTTCTTTTATTCGAAGAAAACGGCGGTTGAAGCACATCGAGAGCTCCAAAAAGTTTACGGTGATGCTGCTCTGAGTGAAACAACGTGTCGTGATTGGTTTCGTCGCTTCAAAAACGGTGATTTCAGTGTTGATGATCGTCCGCGTGAAGGAAGGCCAAAAAACTTCGAAGACTCTGAATTGGAGGCATTGCTCGATGAGGATCCGTGTCAAACGCAAAAAGAGCTTGGTTCAGGATTAGGAGTTTCCCGCCAAGCCGTTTCTAAGCGATTGCATGCGTCGGAAATGATTCAAAAGCAAGGAACTTGGGTTCCTTACGAATTGAAGCCCAGAGATGTTGAGCGTCGTTTTTTCGTCTGTGAACAACTGCTCCAGCAGCAAAAAAGGAAGAATTTTCTACATCGCATTGTGACGGGTGACGAAAAATGGATTCATTATAGCAACCCAAAACGGAAACATTCATGGGGACTGCCCGGGCATGCTTCAACATCGTCGCCTAGGCCGAATATTCACGCTGCGAAGGTTATGTTGTGTATTTGGTGGGACCAAGTTGGTGTTATTTATTATGAGCTGTTGAAACCAAACGAAACCATTACCGGGGAACGGTATCGAACTCAATTGATGCGATTGAGCCGAGCACTGCACGAAAAACGGCCACAATACGAGCACAGACACGAAAAAGTCATTCTTCTGCATGACAACGCTCGACCTCACATTGCGAAACCCGTGAAAACCTACTTGGAAAAGCTCAAATGGGAAGTCCTACCCCACCCGCTATATTCTCCCGATATTGCACCGTCCGATTATTACTTGTTCCGTTCGATGGCACATGGTTTCACTGGTCAGCAATTCCACTCATATGATGACATCTCAAAATGGCTTGATTCTTGGATAGCATCAAAAGACGAACAGTTCTATCGAAATGGTATTCACGTTCTACCAGAAAGATGGGAAAAAGTCGTAGCTAGTGATGGGCAATACTTTGAATAATTCGTTTGTAACCTTTGTTTTCAAAATATAGTTCCTTTTTCATCAAAAAACAGCGAGAACTTAGTTGCGCACCTAATATCTTGTAATACGCCTAAATATATGGAAAATAGTGGAGATTGTCTTAACAAGAAAACCGTAGACCCAATTCAAGGGACATTTTTTCTATCTTGCTAAGTTTGGCCTTTTGTGTAAGTTGGTATTGGTGGAGTTTTCAAATATGGTGTATGAGTAAGTGGTTGAACATTTTTTAGCAATTTTCCCACACAAATACATTTTGACAGAAATGTAGGTGAAAATCCTCTTATATCTGCAAACATTTTGCAAATTTCTTCCAGGAAGAATGTACCACATTCTGCATTTTTTTAAGAATCTTTCAGACGAAGTTTCCCTTCCTTTACAACTTATTTTAAATTTGCCTCTGTAAAGCAATATCCTAATATTTGGAAATGCTCATATTTGGTACCGATTTCCAAATCAGGCAACTATCGTGGAATCGCCATTCTATTTTGCATCCAGAAACTTTTTGAATCTCTCGTAAATGAAAATATACTTCAGCAAGTAAAATCCAATTTCCAGCAAACAGCACGCGTTCTTTAATGGTAGCAACATGCAAAAGATTTTCAATCAATTTAAAATGTCGATCATCTCTAATCCACTTGAATTTGTAAGGATAAACCTTAATGCAGTGGGCACTGGCAAACACGTCGAAGCCCTTTACACTGACTTCAGTAAAGGAAAAAATAGGAATGGAACCTGGACCTCTTCATTTAAATTAATATTTCTAAAGACGCGGAAGAATTCCAGAACGGAATTAACTTTTTCAAGCTAACGTAAAAAACAAAATGTAACTCAATAGCATTTAGCAGACAAATAGAAACACCTCGTACTGAAATATTTTTAGGAAACCAAATAGTAGAGAGTATAAAAGTGAGAGAGTGAGTGAGAGAAAGAGAGAGAGCGAGAGAGAAAGAGTGAGGCATAGAGTGAGAGACAGTGAGAGAGAGTGAGGGAGAGAAAGAGAGAGAGAGAGAGAGATAGATAGATAGATAGATAAAGAGTGAGAGCGTGAGAGAGCGAGAGAGAAAGAGTGAGAGAGATAAAGAGAGAGTGAGACAGAGAGTGAGAGAGAGTGAGAGAGAGAGAAAGAGAGAGAGAGAGATAGAGAGATAGAGAGATAGAGAAAGAGATTGAGACTGAGAGTGAGTAAGAGAGAGAGAGTGAAAGAGAGTGAGATAGATTGAGAGAGAGGAAAGAGAGAAAGAGAAAGAGAAAGAGAAAGAGAGAGAGAGAGAGAGAGAGAGAGAGAGAGAGCGTTTTTTTACATCTACTGAGATCAAAGTTTTACGCTTCAAGATCTACCACACTTTTTAAGGGATCATGAGTTGTCCTTTTACGGCCCAAACATAAACCGTGGAAGACTTTCGACATTTCGGGAGAATACTCCGTAAATATCCTGGTATCTCGCATCACAAAGAGAGATATTATAGACAGCATGTTGAAGCGCCAAATCGAACATTTTGTATGTCCATTCGCGAGATGTGGAGATCGATGGCGTTGTCTACGATGTGAATCTGACTGTCAAAGACTTGAAATGAGCCTCTGGTTGTGTTGCGCTCTTAAGTCTTAAGCCGCTCGTGACCTATACTGGATGTGAAACCACTTCATTCAGCATGGTCGCAAAACGGAAAAAAATCCAACTTACCGATTCGTTTCGGGTGACGTTTGCCGGTGCGTTTCTTTCAAATTATTTTAAATTGGATGGAGCTTTTTCCCCGTTACTCTTGAATAGGATATATAATTGTACCAACTGCAAAAGGCTGGGACATTCGGCCAATCATTGCGCCAACAAATTGCCAACCTGCTTCGAAGGTCTGTGTTCGAAGGCCAATGCGAACCCATGGGATGACGCCTATCGGGTGGTAATGGCCAAAACCAAAGGCAGAACAGCTCCAACTGAGCAATCACCTGAGCTACAGTGGGTGGTCATTAGGGGACTCTTTCCGTGCCACGGCCATAATAGCTTGGCCCTGGCCTCTCATAATTGTTGAATTGACCCATGCCAATAACAACGGCACCGCGGAAGGTGGGGATGAGGCGACTGTAACGAGTGATGAACTCATTGCAGTAGGAAAGTTGCTGAACATAAACAAAGCGCCAGGACCTGACGATGTACCGAACCTGGCCATCAAGACGGCTGTTTCACTGGCTCCCGGAATGTTCAAGGTGGCAATGCTAAGATGTTCCGACGAGGGCGTCTTCCCTGACGCAAAGTATTGCTACCGAAGATAGGTAAGCTACCAGGTGATCCTTCAGCATACCGTCCGACATGCTTGCTGAACACGACGGGTAATCTGCTGGAGAGGGTCATCCTCAACAGGTTGTCGAAGTAGACAGAGGGTACAGATGGCCTGTCTAACAATCAGTTTGGCTTCCGTAAAGGGAAGTCAATGGTGGATGCGATCAGGTTCATCACTAAGATGGCAGAGATGGCAATCCAACACAAGACGCAAGATGGAGTTCGCTACTGTACAGTAGTCATCCTGGACGTGATAACCCAAGTAACAATTTTGTTTTTATGAGGGTTCTGGAGACCATGATTTAGCCTTTAAGTGTGCTTTAAAACCACAATAAAACTTGAATTGTTACTTGGGAAATGCATTCAATAGCGACAGTTGGGCGACTATCGCCAACCCGCCAAAGACGCCGGGTCCCTGGGCACCTGTATAGGATTCTGGAACAACTACTTCCAGAATCGAGTACTGTTATGCAACACAATGGCGGGTGAAAAACGTATTCAAGTTAACGCAGGAGTTCTACAAGGTTCAATCATAGGCCCGGTGCTCTAAAACACGATGTATGACGAAGTGTTGATATTGAAGTTCCCAAACGGGGTTAGGATTTTCGGTTTCGCGGATGACATTACGCTATGGAGAATCCAAAGCAGAGGTGGAATTAACGGCCTCGCACATCACCGATATTGTCGAGGGATGGATGCACTCCAGGAAACTGCAGCTACCCCACCATACAACGGAGATCACTATGGTTAACAACAAGAAATCGGAGCAAAGATCAACGATCAGTGCCGGTGATTGCACCATCATCTCAAAGCGGTTCCTGAGGTATTTGGGGTTTATGATCGACGATAAGCTTTACTTTATCAGCCACTTCGACCACGCCTGCAAAAACGTCTCCATGGCTATATCGGCACTATCCCGTATGATGTCGAATAGCTTAGTGGTACAGGGGAGCAAGCGTATGTTCCTGACCAGCGTCGCCCTGTCCATACTGTGGTACGGCGGGCCGACATGGGCCACTGACCTGAGTACTAATGTGCCTGAGAGTGGTCAGCGCATACCGCACAGTGTCACGAGACGCGGTATGCGTCTTAGCGAGGATGACGCCCATCATCATCATTAAAGAAGACGTAGAGTATCCGTAAGACCACTAGAGCCGCATCAATGGTCAAATGGCAGAGAGTGGAATAATTCCACCAACGGTCGGTGGACCCACAGAATAGTTCCGGGGATATCCAAATGGGTCGGTCGGCAACACGGGTAAGTTACCTTCCACTTGACACACATACTGTCAGGCCACGGTTGCTTCAGACAGTATCTGCAAAAGTGAGTCCTCCGCGTGTCCCGTATGCGCGAAAGCGGATTAAATCGCAGAGCATGTGTTCTTTGTGTGTCCTTGCTTCAACGACGCAAGGAACAGCATGATGGCCGTGAGCGGTCGAGACACGACCCTGGATAATCTAGTCCTGAGAATGTGTCAAGAACAGGACACCTGGAACACTGTAAACACAGCGGCCTCCCAAATTGTCCTAGAGCTCCAGGATAAATGGCGAAACGACCAGCGACAGGTCAGAGGGACCAACTAACTAATAAAGTCCTATGTAGTTAGACACAAACGGGTGCTTAACTCAAATCCCAAGTAACATTGCCAAAACCATCCAGCTATTAAAAGTTTTATTAAAGGTTTATGAAAGCTACTAGGAATCAATTTGGTTTTATTATGGCAGTAAGAGGTGCCAATAGGTTTAAAATTTTAGTCAGGTTTATGCGAACCTTAGCAGCTTCTTTACATCGATCTTAAAACCTTGTCCTCTAAACTTCCTTTAACTTATATCAAAGGTTTTGTTTTGACTTTATGAACTCGTAAAATGCTGTTTTGAAATTCAGTTTTAGGACTCATTCAAATTAACTTATTAATGGACGAATTTCACGCCAACTTGCCTTCGTGATTAGCAGCACCCTCACAGAATCCCATGGAACCTTGTGGGTGGGTAGACTATGTTTTTTCAAGCAACTTTGCATACTTTGTTTTTTTCGAAATTATCTTGACTACAATTTGAAAAGGGCTTAAGTTTTTTGATAGATTTTTTTAAAATCAACATAACTCAAAGAGGAAAAGACTTACAATAAAGTGATGTATGAGTGACTTTTAGAAAATCGTCCTAACTTTTATAAAAAAAAATTAAATTAAAATTAAAAAATCGATTCTAAACACGCTAAAAAAAATTTAAAAATTTAAAGTCAATTTTTAAAATAGTTGCTATCTTAGAATTGGACGAATTTTTTTTTCAATAAAGGCAATGTAATTGTCTAAATGTTTACGATACATTACAAGATGGGCACTTTTTAGGAAAAAAAGTTTTCAAACAATAAATTTTTCACGTCATTATTACTCAAAAAGGTAAAGGCTTACAAAATATTGATGCATGAGTGACTCTTAGAAAATTGTCTTAGCTTTTATGAAAAATAAATTGTAAAAATTGTAAAATCGATTTTTAGACGCTAAGAACATAAAATTTAAAGTCAATTTGCAAAAAAGGACTAAACAACAAAACCCATCCCAGCCGTGAAGTTTGACTGCTGTGGCCATTTGGCCTTATGCTGGTTTTGAAGGCAGCCAATAGGTTTTACGAAGGTTTTCAAGTGGTTATAACATCTTTCACTAAATAATTTTCAAAATCTTTATGGTCCTGTAAAGGTTTCATTAAATTTTTTTCACAACGTCTATAAGTGGCCCTTTGTACACTTTTCGGCTTTAAAGATGCATCGAGGAGGTGTTGGTGGTCAAAACAGTTTGTGCGTTTTGATGATATTGATAACTTTGTTGAACATTTCAAATCGATTTGGAAAGGTTTTAGCCACAAAAAAAGTAAAAAACAAGTTTAAGGTTAGTCTATATACTAAATCACTTAAAATCTGTATGTACATTAATCGGGACACTTTCAAATCATTGTAACTTTTGAAATATTGCACGTAGGAATGAAAAAAATCACTGTGGTTTAGCTGAGAGTTTATGATGAAAAAGACTATGATTGATGTTTATATTTCATGTTTAGCATTCAAGATGGCGACGAAAGAAAAACAAGTGCGCGAGCGAATTTTGTACGGGCGTACGGCAAATCCTGACTTGTCAATACGGGACCTTGCAATAACATTGGATTTGCCTAAAACCACTGTTCACGATGTGCTCAAATCATTTTCGAAACGTTTGACGGTGGGAAAGGAAACCGAAAAGTGAGAAAAACATTGGACGCGCTGATCCTGTCATGAACCGAACGGTGAAAAGGATATTAACGAAAATCCAAATCTCGCCATTCGAACGGTGGCTCGTTAAATAAGGATGTCGCTTGGTTTTGTCCAAAAATCAAAACAACATTTGGAACTTAAGTCGTATAAAGTAAAAACATTTCCAAATCGCAACGACAAACAGAACTTGGCAGCAAAATCACGGGCTCGACGTTTGTACTGCGAATGTTTGACGAAGTTTTCATGCGTTGTTATGGACGATGAAACTTATGTCCTGGAGGATTTCAAGCAGCTTCCAGGGCTGGCTTTTTATTATGCTATGGCCAGAAATGCTACAGCTGAGCATTTCAGAACGAAGAAGGCATCGAAATTTCCCAAAAAAATACCTTGTGTGGCAAGCAATTTGCACGTGTGGCAAATCTTTCGTCGCTACAGGCACAATCAACAAGGACATCTATCAGAAAGAGTGTCTGCAGAAGCGATTGCTACCCTTGATCAAAAGTCACAAAGAAAAACCTTTGTTCTGGCCCGATTTGGCATCATGCCACTATGCTAAAACTTTGATGGAGTGGTACCAAGCAAATCAAGTGAACATTGTACCAAAAACCTCAAACCCGCCAAATTGCCCAGAGCTACGACCAATCGAGAGATATTGGGCTCTGATGAAGCGGAAGCCTTCTGAAAAGATGCAAGGAATCAAAGACATCAAACACTTCCAGCAAATTTGGACAAACACGGCTTCTAAGTTTTCTGAAGAGTCTGTACAAACCCTAATGGGCGGAGTTAAGCGCAAAGTTTGATAATGTTATGCAAATATCGAATAACTATGTTTTGTCTTCACGAATTGTTAAAACACATCCCATGAATCTGAAATAAACAATTACGACGGAAATATAATGCGAAAATTATGTTTTATTCATTTTTTGAGGTGTCCGGATTATTGCGGATACAGACCTTATATATCAGAATGCTTTCGTATAGGTATTAACTATCTTCAGGAAAGTTTCGTTAAATATATAGTTCTAAAATTTTGCTGGAAACACTAACCTTCTATCTTGTATGCACAAAAAGTTAGTTTTTTATAGTAAAGTTTCACTTAAGCAAAACTTTTGATAAGATTAAAAAAAATATGAAATAACATTTCTATAAACATTTGCAAAGACACCAAAGCGCTTAAATGTCTGGAGAAGTGTTAAAATACTTCTGACCGTCTTTTTTCAGATAGGTCCCAGTGTGCCGCGTTTCGAATGTTGTTTTACTGACAGCTCTCAACAGTGAAAAACGATTATTTTTCAGCTGATGACCTAGCTATTGGAACATTTACCCTAGCTCAAAAGAATGTCTCTACAGCCTTGAATCTGTTTTAAATTGACAAACTGCCATTTCGGTGATCCTACTGTGCACACAGCAGTTCAGCTAAACAAAGCTCTCGCTGACGTAACATCCCTACGTAAAGCGTCGAATCATTTTCTACGTTTTTAGTTACGCACCCACCATTGCATTGGGGTCTTCCGTCACCCATCGAGGTGCATTGCTCCGCCACCTGAGATTGCCAGCAATTACATACACATCTCACACGTAAGGTGTCAGTTCAATCATCGCAGCAACCAGTGTGGCATTGCGGCACTGGTGAATCATGGCTTTCGACGAACGTCATTCTTCGCGGTGCTTCTCCGTTGAAGATTTAATCCCTTGGTGGAATTCCACCACGAACGTCACCGGAAACTGTCCACTCAAACGATTTTCGGGTGGTCGAATACAAATTCAACTGCAGCTACGGATCATGCTGGCGGCGATGACTAATCAGTTTAGCAATCGTCATCCCTCTCGTGCATGCCACCACATTACAACACACGATGACCGAGCAACAATTTCACGAGATGAATTTCATTCCCGCTCGCTAATTGAATTTTAAATGGAAGCACTTAAAAGTGGTGTAGCGTAGGGTCAATCTCGTAGCCAGGTCAGCCACGTCCATTTCATCGGACGAAATTTGCGGTGCACTAACGTTTGTTTACTTTTCCACTGATTTACAATTTTAATTTTGGGGCCCAGAAAACAACGATAAGACTACAATCAAAGAACAATTAGCACACAACAAATGCCACCTGTTGTTGGAGTTGATTGCCTCTGTTGCATTTGTATCGCCGATTACATCCAAAAGACCAGCACAATAGGGGCCCCAAGGTACGGTCTGTTTTTGTTGTGTGGTAGCGTGTGTTTGGTCACAAATTACTACTGTTCCACTTTGGGGGAAAATTATACCGCACCGAAACTGATAATCAACGTAACCGCTGTTTCGCCCTCTTCGGCTGTGATATGTGGCCTGACAAAGAACATCTCGACCGATGTTAGGCTTGATTGATGATGGTGCGGTCAACTGGAAGAGGTTTCTTTTTGTGGTTGAAAATTATGTTGCTTCATAGTTTTTAGTTTGCTTTGATAATCAAGAGATTCGGTTTTGTAAATTGTATCGAATTGTTAGCATTTGGGTTTGGTGTGTTTTTTGGTTGGTGACATACATACCAAGTGTTGTGACATTAGTCTTGGAGTAGCTATTTAAAGTTTACTCTCCTCTACTTTAAAAGTTGACAATGAAAAAACATACAGGTTTAATAAACTTCATGTAACTAGTAGTAAGAAAAAGTCAAGAACAACGACATGACTTCATCAGTCAACGGACAACTATTATTGCGTCTGATAAGCGATAACAAGGCGTGCGTCAGGGCAGCTCATATGTCAATGATCTCGAGTTATTCAATCGTCGTCGGTGTCTCGTAACTGCCAAGACTAATAGTCATTGAGCTGCCTTACAATGGAGCATCATTATTTCAGACGTTTTTACCAGAGACTTCTCCGTATGCTTTATCGCTTCTCTCCTTTTGTTCCCACTTGCTGTCAGCGATCTGCATTCAAAGATGATGTCTTTCCGCTATCAGACTTTCGCTTTCATCATCTCTGAAGGGATCCCTTTCTTCCGTTCAGCAAAATCAATGGATGCGGAAATCGCCCCGACATAAAACGATTCGATAAGCTAGTTCTTCCTGTCATCGAATGAAGCCCCGCGCAATTAGGGGTAAACGGAATGCACATTCCCAGACTGGTAAGGGAACCCCCTTTTATTACGATGATGACGGTTTGGTCTAACTTCAACCGAGCTACGATTTGCGGTTTCCTGGGAGGATATTGATTTTTCAAATTGTTAATAGCAGTAATGGGGCAAGGCAGGTAGGTAGACCTAACCCGAGTGAAGACAATGAATGAATCCCTTTTTTAATGTGCTTCTCAACGACGATCCGGGCCAATTCTCACCTGCTCACGCAGCGAGCCATGAACCCCTTTTTGTGCTCTGTGCTCGGACAGGAATTATCCATTAGCACATTCCCGATATGTATGCAAATAATTACAGCCAATCGTGGCATCCCAACAGTCGCAACAATAATGGGAGCCAAGATCGGAATGGGTGTTCGGTAGATATATGCAAAAAGTTACGACTAAATGTAAGAGAACCCTGCCCCGAGGGGAAAAGTGGAACAAAGTAATGATCCATTTAGCCGTACCTTTGTATACGCATTGCAAACAAGAGGAAAAACTGTGGGAAACTCATTACAGATATACGAACACGATACACGGTCGTCAGAATGGAATAGGTAGGGTTCTGGAGAATCCTAATGAAAATACTCGCCTGAAATTGAATTATGTGTGTGAAAACTCGTAAAAACTTTGACTAACGAGTTATGCTTTGTGGCATCGGTAATGGAAAAATGAAAAACTTTCGACCTTGCTCGAGGTAATAAACCAATATTTGCTTATCAGTACGAACGAACATCGACACCGTGAGTTAAAACTGTAGAAAAGGCAGTAGTAGTAAGATTTCGCATGAAGCCATTCAAGCGCAACTTCGTGAGTACGGAACTGAGTAAAGATTCATTGCCGATGGAAAAACATGTTCTTCACCCAGTTACATGGCATGCACTTGCAGTAGGTCGTTGAAACCCGCACGGTCACGCTGGACTGCCACTAGATTGGAAAGAGATTCTACACTTTTGCAGGTCAATGTCTTTGTCTATAGTGGGTGTGCCATCCAAGTTCAAACCTAACAGATTGACAAGACGACAATTAACCATCGTAAATGGTACAGTCATTCGTCGATTATTTTGAGATGCAGAGGAAAACGACTATGACGAATCCACTAATGTTTGAAGAACTGAATTTTAGTTCTAGAAGTTGTTATACAGTTTGAGAAGTTTTCTGGATTTCTAAAGAGGCAGCCAATTTTTACGGCGTGCTCCTAAAGGGTGGAACGGTCAAAAATGAGTCATACTTGATTAAGTGCACACTGATTAGTTTATTATATAAATGATTCATCTTTATTTCTTTTTGAAGTTCATAGTCTACAAAACACAGGAAAAATCAATTGATTTGCCTTCCGATTTTCCAATCGTCGGTCTTTAAGTTTTACACCTTCCATCAAGTTTTGTACCACTGTTGTATTCAACTCATTTAATGCCGAACACCGATTTTCCTTGAACAGTTTTTCACTTCCAACTGTTCTCTTAAGGTTTTTCTTTACGATTGCCCAATATTTTTCAATTGGGCGCAATGCCGGCCTTGGGTACGATTTGCTCTCTATTGGCGGTATGCCATTTCTGAGCCATTTTTCCGTAGAGACAAGACGCGAGGTCTGAGCAAAACAGCACGGAAAAACTATGTTTCTTCAAGAAAAGCAATATGTGTTTTTGCAAGCATTCCTTTACATAAATATCTTGGCTGATGGAAATCTCACAAAAATATCAGTTCATCGTGCGCTACCTTTTCACTTGGGAACTTCCCGTTGCTAGTTTCACACGCCAACGTTTCTTGAGTGAACTTTCTGGGATGAGAGAATGAAACATCGCGAACTTTTTCTACTCGAGTCACCGACGCGAGGATACGAATAAAATTAGATCTTTTTTACTCTATATCTTTACACCACATTCCTTCCTGAAAAGCAAACTGGGCATTTCATGGAAATGAAATCTTGACAGAAAGATATGACATTGTCGCACAAATGACATCCCACTTGATGACTGTGTGGCCGGGGAGGTTGGTGTTGAATTTGTCTTCAATGCGTCACGCCATTCCAGCAGAAGTTTCCTACCGCTTGACTTTTGCGGCGGCACAATACTTAAAAAAACAAACATCACAATATATTTTCATACACTTTTCCTTGTATTGGTGTCGTGCAACTACTCAACATGCTTCACGTATGTGTTGGTGTAGTTTTGCACTATGTTTATACAAACGCTTTTAGGTTATGTCCGATTGTTTTCATTCGGTGTTTATCTTTTACCAGCGATGAAGGAGTTTCATGCTGTGGTGATAAAAAAGTTTTTGAAAGGTGAACGCCCGGGCACTATTTTCAGAAATTAGAAAAACCTCCGAGTAAAGCGGGATTTTGTGTACCGGACCATCCGAAGGTACCCTGATGGCTGGCTCACAACTGATACGTTGCGGATGCGTTTGCGTTAATTTGATAGTTTTCCCATAAGCTTTCTGTCAAATTTACGTCAACGCATCCGCAACGTATCAATTGTGGGTGACCCTTGACACCTGCTCGTTGGATGACCGGAAGAGATCCGGTCGTACTCGTACGGTGCGGACTGCACGAGTTGTTAAAGTGGTCAGGCAACGGATTAGACTAAAATCACAGCGCTCTGTACGTAAAATGGCCACAGATCTGAATGTTTCGAGATCGTCAATGCACAATATACTGCAAAATGACCTCGGATTCCAAGCTTTCAAAAAACGTAAGGTTCGCGGAGTTTCGGAACCTTCCAAGCAGAAACGACTCGAAAGAGCGAGTCTGCTTTTGTCGCGGCACGGTGGGGAAGAATTTAACCTATCCGACGAAAAGTTATTCGTCTTGCAACAATCCTGCAATGTCCAGAACGACCGATCGTGGACTCTCTCTTCGAGAACTGTTCCAGAGAGTGATAGGAATATTCCACGGTTCCAAAGTGCTGCGTCAGTGATGGTTTGGGGATGAATTTGCAAGCGAGGAAAATTACCACTGGTTTTCATCGAAAAAAGGCGTTAAAGTGAATGCCGTATATTATAAAACGGAAGTTTTGGAGAAAGTTGTCAAGCCATATGTACAAGAGGTGTTTGGAAATGATCACTATGTGTTTTAGCTGGACGGAGCGCCATCGCATACTGCAAATCTCGTTCTGGGCTGGTGCCGAGAAAATTTGACCGACTTTATGGACAAGCATTGTTACTCGCTAGCCAGATGGGCTAGCTTCTAGAATGCCCCTAACCTCTGGTCTAAGCCACGGAGGCCGTCTGTGGTGGGCGACACTCGCCTCTTTTGTCTCAAGGTCGGCTCTTCGCTGTCGTCACTGATTAGAAGGACAAATCACCACTCAATTCCCTATCGTTTATTAGTTTACTCTCTTGATCTGTGTGTGTAGTGTGGTGGTGTGGCTGGCCAGCGATGACGGGATTCTGCTGCAATGGGGTTTCTCGACGGCGGTGTTGCTGCTGTTCGGGCCTCGATCGCCTGATCAAGGGTGGCTTGGTGGATGCGCTCGGCTCGTTGCCCGACGGGTGTCGTGGCGGGTTTTGGGGTTACGTTCCCGGGATATGCGGTAGCTCGATGTTAGTCGCAGCTTTGTCCAACGGCTGTCGCGGCAAGGTTTTCGATCCTGCTCAAGGTTGGATCGGGGTGGTCACTCGTCGCCCCGTGGTCGTCACGGCGTGGCTCGATCGGATGATCAGTGTCGCTTGGAAACCTCTGGCACGCGCGTTTCCCCAGCGAACAATGGACGCTTGCGGACACACCCTAACACAATGGCGGTAGTCGGCCGGCAATGCCTTTTAGCCCGTACATTATGGGGCCTGACTACCATTTCGCAATATCTATATGCAGGTTCTTTCTCACTTCACTATTTAACTATAGTATAGCTTTCGTTTTGCCAATACAAATCAGTTCCAAGTAATTTGATGTTTTAGATTTTAGCTCTGCTTAGCAAGACAGCTAAAGTAGAAAAAACTTTTCGCTTGTTCTTGTCCCAGTAGCTTCCCTCGTAACCCGAGAACCTCTCCTCCTCTTTCTCAAATGTCCACCACCCCCCGTCCATATCCTTCTTTCAATTCCAATGCCCACTTTATCCTTACTTCTTCCAGTTACGTGTTTTGGTGTGTATTGGTTTGTGGAAGTGTGTCACAATATTTGTGTAGCAGTGTGTTACAATGCAACAATTTGACCATTGGTGTGGTGAATCATCTTACCTAGAGTATCTAAGTATTTTAATTATACAAACTTGTATGCAAGTAACTGTTATACAGTTTGAACGCATTTATGACGAACTCTATTATTCTTATATCTCACTGTCTTAAATATCTCCTGCTTCTCTCGCTCGGGACTGGCTTAGTAGGGTAGAGGAACCAAAACGGTAACAGAATGAATGGCCTTCCAGTTCACCAGATCTGAGTCCCTTGGATTATTTCGTCTGGCGAAGGTAAATGACTACAGGGCCTCTAATATGAACTTGGGACGAAATGCCGATGGAAGTCGTGCCTGTGACGGTTTCGAAAAACGTCTGGAGCTGGTCAAGAAGGTTAAAGGCGGTCATTTTATTAACATTAGTCATTATTTTCATTTTATTAACCTCGGATATTAACAAACAGACATTAGGGTCAATATTTACCCGGATTTCAACCCTTTCTAGAATAATGAAACTTCAATCTAGACACATTGTTTGTATCCCATTTGAAAGGTTATAGTCTCAAAAATGCATTGGTGGTGAAAGAAACATGGAACCAGTAGCATTGACCACCGGGAATCTGCTACAAAGGGAAGGAGGTTTTGATTTCGATGTGTGAACGGAATTGCATACAAAACATTCCAGACTAGTTGTAGAGAATTGCCGTCTTCGACGAAGTTTCTCAGTACGTCATTTTTCGTTTTTTGACATTATCATCTTAGTTGTAGATATTGCCGCAGAGATGGCGCCGCAGTATATCTTACATTTAAATGGCTCTCTATAGAGTTGCCAGTAGTTTCTGCAAGGTTTCTTAGGATGTCATTTGTGGTCTTTTGACAACATCATATTAGTTCCAGATCTTTTAGCAGAGATGGAGCTGTACTCTATGTTTGTCAAATGAACCTTGAAAGAGTTGCCGTTTAATGCATAGTTTTTCGGTATGTAATACGTCGTCTTTTGTAATTATAATGTTATCAGATTTTGCCGCAGAGAGGCGCTGCAGTTTATCTTTGCCAAATGAAGCTCACCAGGGTAGCCGTCTGGAGAAAAGTTGTTCAGTGTCCAAATGCAGTCAGCTGCAGTCTTTGTTTTCCAAATGAGGCTTTAGAGAGTTGCCGTCTTAAGCAAAGTTGTTGAGAATGTTAAATGAACATTTTTAATAATCACATTAGTACCGCAAATATTGCACTGCAGCCAATCTTTGCCAAATGAAGCTCTAAAGATTTCCCGCTTCGGGCAAAGTTTCTCAGTATATCATTTTTCATCTTTTGAGATTATTATATGAATTCCAGATCATGCTTGAGAGATGGCGCTGCAGTCTATATTTACCAAATAAAGCTCTGGAGAAGTTTTTCGAAATGCGACAAAAGATGGAACTAATATGATAATATTGAATTACTACATTTTATAATCCATTTGCCCAATACGGCAGCACTGTAGAGCTTAAGAGAGACTGCAGCGCCATCTAAGAAGCACGATTTGGAACTAAAATGATGTTATCTTAAGACGATTTATTACACACTGAGAAACTTTGCTTAAGACGCCAAATCTCTACAATGAGTCTGGAATGATTTATATGCATTTCTGTTAGCACAGCCAAGCTAAAACTTCCTTCCCTTGTAGCAGATTCCCGGTGGTCAATGTTACCCAAACCAGTTTTTTTTTGTTTCAATGCATTTTTGAGACCAGAACTTTCCACACGGTGGAAAAACATTAAAACTCTAAGTTAAAATTTCAAAATTCTATGAAGGGTTGAAATACGGGTGAATATTGACCCAAGTGTCTCATGTTTCACTTGATTTTTACAAACACCTTAAAATTATTTAAAAAAATTATGAAAAATTGAATAACTCCGTGAAATTTTAAAAGTCAGAAAATTTCAGCCTGAATTGGTTTAAAAATAGAAA
Organism: Aedes japonicus; assembly: GCA_034211315.2. Taxonomy (NCBI): domain Eukaryota; kingdom Metazoa; phylum Arthropoda; class Insecta; order Diptera; family Culicidae; genus Aedes; species Aedes japonicus. The sequence continues at coordinate 74,448 of JASCZW010000858.1, read as the reverse complement.
ATATAGCGTTCATAGCGCCATGGGTCAGAATTGACCCCAATATCTTAAGAAGGTTAACAAACATTATTATAATAACGTTTCGCACATTTTTACGCTTCCTCGTAAAAATTACAAAAAAAATGTATTTTGACAACTATTTGCCAATCTTGACGCTAACACTGACGCAGCCCACAATCGACTAATTCAAGAGAAATTTCACGAAAACAAACTCTAGCTCAACGTGTTTTAGCATTCGGTCCTATAAAAATAGGAATTTAATCCTTGATATTGAAAAGGTTTAACTTAAGAACATTCAATTAACTAAACTGTGTAGCTCAAGCTACGAACATATCGCCACTCACGGGGTGATGTCTGCCGGTTTTGACTTGTACAAGATATACACGCTTAGAAAAAAGTACCCAGCGGAGCAGTTAAGTGTGGGAAGCCAATTTTGGGTACAATCATGTTTACCTACAAATGGGTACAAGTTCCTTACTTTTAGGTAAAATTTTACTCAAAACTAAGTTATTTGAACCCAACGGTAGGTAAACATGATTATACCCAAAATTGGCTTGCCACACTTAACTGCCCAGCTGGGAACTTTTTTCTTAGCGTGTAGAAAATGGGTAAGAATCGCGAGAGAAAAATATCTCTCGGTTGTTGTTTCATGTTGATGGGAAATTCCAGAAAGAGAAAGAGAGGCTCTTCTGTTGCTTTGATTGTTATTTGCATGAATCTCATTTGACAATTCTAATGCTGTCAGTACCGTGATGGAGCTCAGCACTGGTTTTGCTTATCATCTCGATTTGGGGTCACTGTAACCTTATATGTTGACTGTATGGTTTGTTTCTTTGCTCTTTGCACTGTTGTGTGGGACTTCCCCAATTTGTTTCAGATATCTATGATGGAAAGGTTGGGATTGCGTTTGAAAATACTGGTCACTATTCTTCCCGCTGCGCTTCCTGGTTTCGGTTTCTTCCTGATCCCAGCTACCTGGCAGTCGTCAGACATTCTCCGACAACACTTTTCTAACATTCGTCACGGTTGATTTGGCAATATTAAGTGATTTTGCCAAGTTGGCGTGAGAATAATTTGGATTTTGCTTATGCGCGTGCAAAATGTTGATACACTGGTCTTCTTGCTTCGAACCTATTTTGACAACTCTCGAGTACTTTTCAAACAGACGTATCTGATATTGTAAACAAAGAGGGGAAGTAAGATACAAACGTAAATTTCTCAATACTCTCATCACCCTCACGGAAACTAGCATGTTAGGGAAATGTTATTCTTTGTGATAGTGGCCCTTGTTTGCATGAAAATGCTAAGGGTTTCAAGAAATCAGCGTTTGAATCTTACTTCCCCTCTTTGTTTACAAAATCAGTTACGTCTGTTTAAGAAAATACTCGAGAACTGAATGCAGAAAATGGCAAAAACAAAAGAGAGTCAACATTCCGTGCGCGCACACACTACAACATGAGGATTGTTCAAATATTTTTAAATGCACGATTACAAAAACGTCTTATTTGGGTTGACCAAGTTTTGACTGTTCCATCCTTTAGTAGTGCAGGGCTGTCCATATCTAGAATGCCTCGGACAAGTCCTGGCTGATAGCAACTGAGTGGTATTTTACATTGCCCTAGAATGTGTTATGAAATGTACGGTCTTCAACATGTGGGGCACGATTTTCACTAAATCCAGTCAATTCATTTGCTGTGCTGGAAATTGTGAGTCATACGCCAGGCTGAAACGTGAAGTAAAAAAAGGCAGTATTAAGACTTCTTATAATGGCGCTACAATCACTACACCCAAAATAAAAAAGCAAGATTGTAATGCAATTTCGCATGATTTGGTTTCATTTCTCGTTATGGATCGCAACTCTGGAGAAAGAAAGCAACATTGGTTGTGGGCAAAAAGCAACACATCAATTCGATTAGAAAAAATTCAATGTGTGCGTGATGTTGTACAGTTGATTAGTAGTAGTAAATTCAATGGCGCACAAAAAAAAAGATAACCATCCGCTACTGAGAGTCGAACCGCGACCGTCAGCATGACGGCTCTTCGTTGTAACCACCCAGTCACCACAGCAAGTTGAGGTGAATGGAATAAAAGTCCTACAGTTTCTTCGGTTTTTAAGGCACTCAACGTTACAACAATGAAGCAAATTTCGGTCGCACACACTTACATGGCTTCGTTTATTTCATAAACCGCATGGTGACTTGATGAGAGGGCGATAGGAGTGTGATGACGAGTACAGATAAAAATAGAACACTTGACAGCGGAATAGCAACAGTGGAATATGGCGTAGCGGCGTTCTGTGCCATTGTCTCACCCATATTGAGAAGTTGTTGACGTTTGAACAAAAACCCAACGGTTGCTGCGATTGTCGAGGCACTAGGCACACAGCGATAACCACTTGCACACACTTGCATGGCTTTGTTTATACCATAAAAAGCTTTGTGGAACATGATGGGCAAATTTGCCTTTTCAGAATCATGCGGATTTCTCAAGATATGATTGCAAAAACTGCAAAATTGCAATTTTGCATTTTTTGCTACAATTTCAACTTTTGGGTGTAGTTAATAAAATCGAAAAATCGCTTTAAGACGAATAAATAGCTTTGGTGGCTTTTCTTGATATTGAAGGAGCATTCGACAATGCATCCTATAGCTCAATGCGTTCCTCAATGGAAGCAAGGGGCCTGGATAACTGTATTATCGACTGGATTTCGGCTGACCTTTTCAACTGACTATAAGATCGATTAAGGGCTGTCCTCAAGGAGGAGTCCTATCGCCCGTATTGTGGTGCTTAGTAGTAGACGAACTCCTAAAAAGACTAGCAGAGCAAACCACACGGGGTGATTGGCTTTGCTGGCGAGCTATAGTTGTTCGTGGGAAGTTTGATGACACAATATCTAGTCGGTTACAAACTGCGCTCCATCCTTTAGTAGTGCAGTGCTGTCCATACCTAGAATGCCTCGGACAAGTCTTGACTGGTGGCAACTGAGTGTTATTTTACATTGCCCTAGAATGTGTTATGAAATGTGCGGTCTACAGAGGCTTGCCTGTGTATCAATAATTGCATACATTATGTGCAAGGCTGAATTAACTTTTTCTAGAATTCGTCATGAAACCAATGAACCTCCATTCCTTCTTTCCATTTTGCCGCATCAAGTTAGCAGATCTTTCTAATTTCAAAACTGCTTTCAATCTGCTATTATGTCTTGTGGAGGATAAAATTAAGTAGGGTACGGGACGAGTTTTTAAGCAGTTTATTCGGCATCTGGGACATTTGATGAAGCTTTATGTAACCTATAATTAGAACTGCCAATATTCGAATGTTCATCCCTCTGCTTACTTCTGATGTATCGGTACATACCTTCAGAAACGAGAATTGAACTCAGAAAATTCATAGAATAAAGTTTCCAATGGCAGGGACTTATTAAAAGCATGCAGATTGCTTTCCGATCATGAAGGTGTTTTCTTCAACTCCACCATCGGTACATAAACTAACAATATTGTACACTGAAAAAATCTTTCACTTAGCAACTAATGGAAACACAAGTAGATATTTTCCAATACTTATATAAGTGACTTTTACATGATTATCACGTAGAAAAATTAATTCTACTTGACTAATAATATACATTTCAATGGACACATAAGATTCACTGGATTTTGCGAAGCGAATTTTTTCCACTTTCTGAATCACATGAAAGTTAAGTGAATTTCTAGTGGATATTTTCCACTGGTTATGTGAAATTTATTTTGGGTGTATGAGTGTGACTCTGAGCATGTGTGCGAAGACGAAATGAAATAGGCCAGTTCACAATTTGCCGCAAACGTCAATTTCCTCAACCCGCTCCTTCGTTTTACCCATCCGCTCTCGAAAACAATCAATCGAAACATGTCGATTGCTATAATCACAAACTCGTCTACTAGCAGGTTATAGAACAAACGTACACTGCCAAATTTTTAGTGGGCCATTGGCCTTTAGATTGGCAATGTGTATTTCTTATTTCATTAACTCTCACGGAAATGTTAGACAAAGCGACTGTGATGACAAACGGGATGCTTCGTTTAAAAATAAACAAGTGACAGAGACAGCAGGCTTTACTTTACAATACCGGTGCGCTATATCAATGGTTAACAAAGATGAGAGGAAACAGGGGCTCTCTCAAAAGCAACAGTGATGCCATAGCTGCCGCTCAACAGCGAAGCAATATGTATCGTTCACTACTATTGGAAAGCTCCGAAACATATTTTTTTATTGCATATGATAGTGTCAGATGATGAACAATATAATCATAACGCATAGATCAATCTCAGATGTCTGGAAGAAGCTTGAAATAAATAGTGATCCCAGATCATCTAAATGTGTAATAAATTTAACTGAATGTTCAACATCACATTCTGACAACAAGCCTAGACGTAAGAAGGGGCTGATGAATACATCCCCTCCGGTACACGTGAACAAATGCAAAATACAAATTTGAGCGAACTTCTTCAGCAGGTAGGAAAGTGATGGTTTTCTAGATCTAGAATTTTCAAAATGACAGTAATTGATTGGTAATCAATCATGATGTATAGGTCAGAATCATTAGCCAAATACATAGAGTTCATGTTCGTATTATGCAATATGAAATAATTTGGAAAAGGAATTCATTTTCGACATATTCACTAACAACTTATGAAAACAGTTACCCCTGATTACGCCATTCTTTACACTATTTTTTGAACAATTTTTTGACTTGAAAACAATGAACTTGGAGATTTCTTCTTTTATAAATTAAGGTCTGTATCCGCAATAATCCGGACACCTCAAAACATGAACAAAACATTAATTTCGCATTATATTTCCGTCGTAGTTGTTCATTTCAGGTTCATGGGATGTGTTTTAACAATTCGTGAAGACAAAACTTAGTTATTCGGTATTTGCATAATATTTTCGAACTTTGCGCTTAACTCTGACGCTTCAAAAATCGTAAAAGCCGTCTTTGTCCAAATTTGCTGGAAGTGTTTGATGTCTTTGATTCCTTGCATCTTTCCAGAAGGCTTCCGCTTCATCAGAGCCCAGTATCTCTCGATTGGTCGTAGCTCTGGGCAATTTGGCGGGTTTGTGGCGCAAATTGCTTGCCACACAAGGTATTTTTTGGGAAATTTCGATGCCTTATTCGTTCTGAAATGCTCAGCAGTAGCATTTCTGGCCATTGCAGAATAAAAAGCCAGCCCTGGAAGCTGCTTGAAATCCTCCAAGACATAAGTTTCATCGTCCATAACAACGCATGAAAACTTCGTCAAATATTCGCAGTACAAACGTCGAGCCCGTGATTTTGCTGCCAAGTTCTGTTTGTCGTTGCGATTCGGAACTGTTTTTACTTTATACAACTTAAGTATCAAACGATGTTTTGATTTTTGGACAAATCCAGGCGCCATCCCTATTTTACGATCCACCGTTCGAATGGGGAGATTTGGGTTTTTCGTTAATATCCTTTTCACCTTTCGGTCTATAGACAAGATCAGGGCGTCTAATGTTTTTGTCACTTCTCGGTTTTCTCTCCACCGTCAAACGTTTCGAAAATGATTTGAGCACATCGCGAAAAGTGGATTTAGGCAAATCCATTGCTTTTGCAAGGTCCCGTATTGATAAGTCAGGTTGCCGCAGCCGTACAAAATTCGCTCACGCACTTGTTTTCCTTTCGTCGCCATCTTGAATACTAAACATGAAATGTAAACATCAATCATAGTATTTTTCACCATAGATTTTCAGCTATACCACAGTGAAATTTAATTCCTACGTGCAATATTTCAAAAGTTACAATGATTTGAAAGTGTCCGGAGTAATGTGGATAGAGATCTTATAAGCTATTCTTTTTCAATGAAAATCTTATCATCTGTTGGCACTTAGAACGTGTTATTTTTGGAGAATGTTTGGTTTGGAAGTAGTGAATTATTATGGGCTTTAGTTCGCGCAGAAAGTCAGAACACGGCCTAATACGCCAGAGGGGCCAGGTTCGATTCCCGGTCCGGTCCGGTCGAGGAATTCTTCCGGATTGGAAACATTCTCGACTTCCCTGAACATAAAGTATAATTCTGCTTTCCACACAATACACAAATCCACACATTGGTGAATGCTCTCGTTTGTTTGTTTCGTGAATAGCTGAAGAAGAACTGTTTGAATAAATTCTCAGGAAGAAAATAAAAAATCGCTTAACCGGCTAATTTGGAAACCGTTACAATCATCCTACGAGATAGATGACATTGAAAGATAGAGGAAAAAAAACATGACTAATGTTTCTAATCCTACAAATTGTTCATTTTAATAAACCATGAAATTTCTGTCAACAGTTTCAACATTCTTATCACCATTTACAACCGAATCGACGTTTGTAAGTAGTACCACACAATACGACGAAGTAAACTCATCTATCGTGGGGCCGCACGCAGCGGCAAAACCAAGAACTCTCTTTGTACTCTTGTTATGATCCCCCCCGAGCCAACGTCCGCCAGCGCCTGCAAGTGAACTGGAAATCACTGGAAAGGAAGTTGATAACAAGTTGACCGAGCAGCTACTGGTTGACTTGTTTTCGCTTTCTAACGAAACGCGCCCGACCGACCGGCTGCCATCCAGACTACGAAGCATATGATGAAATCACACCAGTCTATCTCAGGAGGGGAGCGCGCGGTGGATTGTTCTGAGGAAGTTCATAACTCGAGAGGACGCGGTACCTCATCGGAAGCGTCGGTTAATTAATCATGCACATTTCCTCCCAGTTAGGTTCGGCTAGAGGCGGACTGTCTGTCCCATTCTCGTCAGACACACGATTGCCAATGTAAATCACGTCTTTTGTTTCGGATGTGATGATGGAAGACGATTACGAAACCAACGAGCAAACAACCTTTCAATCAATGCCTATTTAGCCTTTAATGGCGAAAAGGTCACCATCAACTGATCGTCTGGAAAGGTATTCACTGCGATCAGCTGCTGAACTGATTTCTCTCTGGCACATTCATGATGGGAAACTCGTTTGATAGTGCTTTGCTCACCCACTGGGAGCTGTAATCAATAGCGGTAATTGGAAAAAGGCAACCGGGAAATTATATAGATCTCACTGTGCACTGTGCGACGATTGAAAATGAAAAGCATCTTCATGGGCGTCAAAAGTGCTTTGAAGTTACTCTGAGTACGATTCATGTCTCCTGAATACGCCTATGGAAACAAATTGACAGCTTGGCCATCTGCAACCTCCACACGAAAACGATGACGATGAAAGTAAAATAGGAAAGCTTCCGAACCGTATGATTAACTGAACTGCACTCTACTTTGTTTCGCGGTCAAGTTCGATTGGACGATCGGATCGCTGCCAGGTTCAGCAACTCCACGAGACCTACTCTGCCATTTAATTAATGGAATGGATACCGTTATCAAGGAAAACGGAATCATAGATTGGTCGTATGTCGTGTGAACGTATTCAAAAAAGAGGTTGAAGGAATTGTCCTACCAATATTGGCGCCACGCGTCTACCACCATTCAGGACGACGAAATTGCTTCTCAGATAGCATCGGGCAGTTATTTTTATGGCAATAATACATGCAAGAGAGTTTTCCATATGATTACAGGTGTATCCTGGTACGCATACCACACCCAGCAGGTTGCCGGTGTAATCATAGGTCTACTTTTGAGACGCCAGTTTCGCGTCGCGTTTTGGTGTGGGTGGTGCAAGGGAGGGCCCCCAACTGAAAACGATTGAATTTCATTACGACGACAACGGGTAAGTGTTCTCGTATTTTTTTTTTTGTTATGCAAAATTGGGCGGCACTGGGTGTGTGCTTCATATACCAGTACATACGCGGAACGAGAAGAGAGACGGGTGAATCGAACGGAAAGCCATTTCCCCGTGCAGGAAAAACTTACCGCTGTAAACAAGTTTTAATATTGAATATGGGAAAATCGGAACGGTAGAGCCGATAGAAGGCAAATCAACGTAATAAAAAACGGTTTCGCAAACGGCACTCGCCAAGGAAAATAGCAAACAAAGTAGAGAAAGGGTCGTAATTTCCTTTTTAAACTTGGGCAACCAGAACGTAAAACCTATTCCATATATATGTTCTACCCGTGTGTGCAAGTTGGGCACGTTCTATTCTGCTTACTTGCGGATCGAGGAAATGTTAAATCGATTGACGAATTGAAATAATATTAAAAACGGAAATGCTTTACATTGAAACCGTTTGAATGAGCCATGCAGAAAAGTGAGCAATGAGACGGTAAAATGCCAATATAAATTTATTAAGCTCCTGCGATGTCTGCTTACCCTAGCCAGGGTTGCGGCTTATCATTTTTGACTCAGGCATATTCATTTGCCAATATCTCCTTTCAGAGGGTCGATTTGATAATATGATGTATGATGAACTTGTAGTGCATGAGTAGACCTACAACTTTGTCTAACAGTACATTGCTCTAACTTCTATATTTTCGACATGAGAGCGTATATTCACAGTGATCTTCACGATGATAATCGCGTGATCTTCACCGCGAATATCATCGCGAAGATCACTGCGAATATACGCTCTTATTCCTCAGATATAAGAGATAGAGCTATGTATTGTTAGACCAAGTTGTAGGTCTACTCAAGCACCATAAGTTCATCATACATTATATTTTGAAATTGAGCTTCTGAGAAGAGCTATCGGCAAATGAATATGGATAAGTCAAAAATGATAAGCCGCAACCTTGACCCTAGCAAAGGAAAATAACATGCTGATATCATGTAAGTAACAAATTCTGTTATCGCAGTTATTGTTTTGATTTCCACTGTTATCCAATAACAAATTTAGTTATCACCATTGGCAAATTTTGTTATCATATGTTATCATTTTAAACACACTATTATTTATGATCGTTATAAGTTGAACTGTTAAACCATAAATATTTCCACCATACTTAAACAAGAAATTTTGCTTTTAATCAAAATATTTTTTTAGTTATAAGCATGAGAATTTGATTTCAAATTGATAACATAATTTGTTACTATTTCAATAAATTTACTTACAATACAGGATTTGTTATCAAGTTGTTAGCAGTGAGAACAGAATAAGTTATTATCATGATATTCAACGAGTATTATTTTGTTATTCATTCTGTTATTTTGGCTGTTTATTCAGCCTGAATGATAACATATTCAGTGATCAAAAAATGATAATCTGGTAGCCGAACTTGTTATCAATTTGGTATATTCCTTTGCTCGGGTATTGAAAGACAGCCAGATCAGATTCTTTTATTGATATCCAAATTCACGGACTTCAAGAAAAGCCACGAAAAACTATCACACAATTACGGGACTCATCATCCTACGCGATTGCGTCAGTTTGAGAAGCGCTTTTTTTTTCATTTAATAGAAATGTGATTTTTGTCAAAGATGGTGTATTGTTTCAGGAACACATTTTTTAAACAAATTGATATAGTGATTAATTAAGGCGCTGTAAACACTTCAGGAACCTCCAAATACATTCAAGTCTTTTTTAACACGGAGGATACGTACCGTGTGAAACAAAAATCGTGTAAAAAAACCGCGTTATTTCAAAAATTGTCGTAAAAAAAACCTTCTCCTTTTCACACACACCTAGAAATTATTACTACCGAGTTGAGAAAAACATGTGAGCAAAAAAAATCTCTAGAGAGCTCATTATTGTGGAGAAATTTTATATTTCGCCTTAACTTTTGAATTTACTTAGTGACAAATTTATAAGCAGCTGTGGAAAATCTATAGAACTGTAGAATCAGTTTTATTGATTAGCCGACAAAACCTCAAAACTTTTAAATCACTTACATAGTTGTTCGGAATCTTCCGCAGCGACACCATTCCGGTCCATGTTCCGGTCAAAGCTGTGGATTAATTCTAATGAGAATTCAATTGGACTAACTAACTATTTGACCAGTTTTAAGAACTCAGAGCTCTCACGATAAAACAAAACTTCTTATAGAAACCACATGAAGGAGGTATACCGGTTTCCGGTTTCAATCACTTTTACTCAGCCATGTTCAAAATGGCGTTGGAAAAAAATCCCATATTGTACCCATATTCGGCGGCTTTTCACAGTCGGAAATCGCTATCTTGCTTTTCACAATGATGCCGGACGTTGCATAATATGTGAACAGTCCCTCTACAGCACACCATTGAAAAAGTAGGTTAACAGAACAGGAAACTAATCTTCTTCCTGACACATCAAGTATCCAATAAAGTTCTTCGCGTTTTTCGACTTTTTCATTGTATGTACGACCGCAGAAAACACTTAGGATTCTTTGATTTTCGAAAATCGTCGTAAAAAACCGCGTTATTTCAAAAATCGTCGTAGAAAAACCGTGTAAAAAAAGACTAATTCCAAACTTTCTCAAATACTTAAGGGATTCCACAGACCAGCGCCTTTTTGAAACCGCAGCGTCAAGGTACACAGGAAAAAATAATTAATTTTAACAAGCGTGTAAAATTTCGCTACGTTTAGTTCCAAGCCAAAGGAGGCGTAAACAATACTTGCATACAACAATGTTTGCAATCTTTCATACAACAGACTTGATTCAGGCGTTATCTGGCTTAAATTCACTTGGAATATCCTATAATTTCCTACCAAATCTAGCATTCCCTTTATGTGCATTAGATAACGCAGAAAATTCAATGTTTCTTTTTTTCTGAGTACTACAGGGTGTATAATAAGTTCGAATACACTTTAAAACATACAACACACAAAACACATTAAACACTTAAACAAAGCGGAAGAGCCCATTGGACTTAAATACTTTAATCTAATCTAATCTAATCTAATCTCATACTAACGCAGCCAATTCTTGAAAGCATCCTGGAAAATGATGTTTTCTTGAATACATCATTTTTCTTGTCATCGGCCAGGCCAACTGCGTAGTATGTGCCGCAGAGAGGATTCCAAGAAATAGAGCGATTCCAGAAAGATCTAAAATCGCTTTACTACTCTGAATCAAGGGAAGGAAGAAAGCGTGGACCTCCCGTACCAAACGCTTCCATGTTGAGTTATACAGTGTGATAATTTGTACCTTATCGTTGGGAGCATAGATGCTAGAAAGATTAGTTTATGCTCCTTTTGTTTGTGGGTGAACTTTTGGCATTTGAACCAAAAGCGTGGCAATAATTGCCAAGGTTATAGCGCCTTATCTCGCTCCATGGGAGGTATATGGACTAAAACTTACGATGATGGATAAATGCGAAGCTGAAAATAGCATAAAAAATATTGTGAAGGGATGTTATAATATAAAATGAGAATAACATGTGTACTATCTGCATGTCTTCTGATTCCATGGATGATCCAAATTTATATACCGTATAAAGAAATAAAGAATACTTACATTTTTCGTGGTAGGGTAAGACTTCAGCATGCTATCTTACCGCGCTGCCTACATTGCGTTTGTGGGACTGCCTCCTAAGGTATAGCTGCCGAGGTACAGCGTTTCTTACTCAGCCGCTGGTGAACAGACCTCCTTGGTGGACAGACGCTCGGCACGCACCTCCTCAATCTAGCTGAAGTCAGAAGGACAACAGTGCCCAGGCTGCACTACCAGCTAAGTACGCAACCCTTAGCTGGCGGTCTTTGTCATCTGCTGACCCGTGGAAGCATGAGGTAGGAACTTGTGAGGACCAGAGCTATGTTGCGGGGACGCACGCTCCATCACAGTTGTCGACTCACCATTTTGCAGCCCCCATTGGACTTAAATACTTTAAAAAATGTAAATTAGTATATAAGCTAAAGAATGAAAATAAAAAACAATTTTGGTAGTAATTAATCTAAGTTTGCTTAATTTGTGGTTCCAAAACATAAAGACTTGAATAACAGTCTTCATTTTAATTTAAACGGAATAACATAGTTGAATCTACCATGTTATGACTGATTTATTAATGCAGAAAATCATGTAATTTTCTTTACATCCTCAAGATTTCCATTTTACGCCCTTATAGTTTAATGCCTGGGACAGACATACAACGTACAGCGTTGTACTCCTTTAGTCTAGTACGTGTTTTTGTGTACTGGATTAAAGTATTTAACAGTTCGTACATCGGTCAGCGTAGTATGTCTGTCATAAGTATAACGTATGACGACAGCAGTAGTGGCAAGCGTGTTTGCCTCTCACTGCATTTGGTCTGATATGAATTCCAGTCGATGCCGTTGGAATTTTTTAAGACGAAAAATATGACCACGTCTTCCTTGGAAAGGGAAATTTAGCCGTTGCGACCTTTTACTAACAATATATCGCATTTTGCCCACCTTTCTTCAAGTTTGTTAAGCATTGCGTTGCTATTCATACCATTTCAAAATAAGGATTTACCAGGACCCTTTGGTACCCAACGCTGAAAATTTCAGGATTACTAGTTCATAAGATACTCTTCCAAATACAATTAATTTGAGACCCCGCCAGGACCCGCATATACTATTTTAAGTTTGTTAAACATTACGTTACATGTGAAATATAAATTGGCTTATAACCTGTACTATTTCAAACTGACGTTTTACTAAGTACCCTTCAGTAACCAACGCTGAAAATTTCAGGAATACTTGTTCATAAGATAATCTTTAAAATACAATCTGTTTTAGACACCGCCAGGACCCGCCCACTTTTTTTCAGGCGGTTGATTATGACGTCACACAGACACTTCAATCACCATATATCAAAATGTGGTCATCAGAGAGCAATGTTGTGTTCAGCAAAAATATTCATTTTAATAATTCCTACAATTTATTAGAACACATTGAAATCGTCAAATTTGAACGGACTACTAATTATCTCAAAAATGCAGTTTTTAAGTAGTGCTGAAAGAAAACCATTTATATCTCTTTAACGTTAGACTCTAGAAACTTATTGTCTTCAGCAACTTTTCATAAAACTACTTGCTCTAAAACTTTGCCGAAGACAGAAATCCGTTATCTCGTAGCTGGAAAAAGTTAGAATTTGAAAATGTAGTTAAGCCATTATGAAAGGTTAGGCGTGTTTTTTGAAAAGATGCGAAATTTTTTCAGAATTGTGCCACTGTCATTGGCGTAACTACTGCGAGTGCCTAGGGGCCCAGGCCCCCCCCAGGATTCTGTAGGCCCCCCCAGGATTTTTTCCTAATATATTTAAAATTTGAAATCACACAATTCATAATTTCTAAGGAATTTTTGGGTTTTTGTCCTAGTGTAATTTGTTTTTGTACTTTGCTTTCTCCAGAAATAGTTTGAACGAGTAACTATTTCTGAAGGAGTAAAGTGCACATACCCTCTTCCCCAAACTTTTTTTTTATCCCACTGTACCTTATAGGATAAAAATTCGGTACATATGTCAAGAAAACCATAGTTAACGACCATTAGATCCATGAGAATTCCGATATATCAACATTACATCCACTTCGCTCGAGAGTTTGCGTCTGTTAAAATGTTTTGAAATCGGAAATATCTTCCCAGCATCATGGGATCCCACTAGTGAACTGCAATTTTTGCTAGAACCAAAGATGTGGAGAGAAAGTATCGATAGGTCCTCAAGCGCTCGGCAGGTTATGTAATTGATTAGAATTAGTTTGAAATTGAGCATAGGGCTTTTGTTAAGCAGTATTTCAAAACAAACGTGCTTGATCGTGCTCAAATACCGTCAAAGGCACATTATGGGTCTTGCGATGTGAAATCTCTGTTTTTACACTCCCTAAAGACCACATGTGATGGAAGCCAAATTCCAATTAGAGGTTTTTGAAAACACAACTTCTCACTTTTACCAGTAGTGTTTTTTCTCGTCGTTGTTTACTTAACAACCTCGCAGAGAAGCCCGGTAAGGTGTCGTATCCTGATCTTCTTAACAGCATGTTTTGGCGGAAATCCAATCATTGAATATATACAATACTAATTTTTTTTAAAATGCGTTTGATTCGAAATACTGCTTAACAAAAGCCCAACGCCTTAGCCCTTAACAATTCTAAATTTTAATAATTCAATTCTATTAATATTAAAACCTCTAGACTCATAACTAAAATAATAGCGACAGAAAAATGTAGAGCCTTTTATGTTGAAAAATAAGATTTGAAACACTTTTCTGTGTACGTATTTAATTTTTATTATTCAAAAAGGTTTTACAATAACGAGTTTTGTTTATAAACGCATTTTAGAATTCACGGTATTATTTTCTCATGTACGAACAATTTAGTAGAGTATACACACTTAGATTTTTTTACAGAAATGTGTAAATTTTTACCGAATTCTCAACAGCTGAACGTTCGGTAATCAGATTTTACGGATTTCGGTAAAATTTTACAGATATCTGTAAAAAATTTAGCGGATTTCGGTTGAATTTTACCGAAATCCGTAAAATCGGATTACCGAACGTTCAGCTGTTGAGAATTCGGTAAAACTTTACAGATTTCTGTAAAATAATCTGAGTGTGTAGACTCCCCAGATTGATAAAATGTTTCGAAGCTAACGAATGTCCATAAGCAAAATGTGGAGATAGAAGTTTATTCATTAACGATAATATTTTCGAAAATGTAGCTTTAGAAGTAAGGTAAACATGTAATCAGGTAAATTCCTGAAATCATAACATTTATTGAGGTTGACTTCAGTACCAGTAGTTGTTGATATAGATTGCATAATGGGCCTGTATGTCAGATTTTATCGAAATTCACTTCGCATTTATTATAGCAGTTGTCTAACATTTATACTTAAGATTTCTTCAAAGGATTTGATTTTCAATCAAAAGGTTTTATTTTTGGCTGGAATAGTTCCTAGTAAACAGTGGTGGCCAATATAATCAATACATCTACAGTTTTTCATACAAAACAGTCATATTTGACATTCTCTATGTCTAGACAACAGAAGTAACCTGAATTTCAAACTGTGTTGAGTTTATAAACTGTGCTTCAAAGTCTTTAAAATTATCACCATCTTTGAAAACTTTGTTTACTCACCCATGTTTGAAAATTTTATAACCATTTATTTTCTTTTTCAAAATAGTTTATTTCATAAGAATGAACCATTTTGCCAAAGAACGCATTCTTGTTGAACTTTTCAATTTTAAATTATTTCAAAACTAATTTTTGGCCAAACCTTCTAACAAGGCAACCACTGGGATATTAACCACTGTTTTTTTTAATTACTGTTACTGTTACCTGTTTTTTTATTCCGTAATATTTTGACTGAAGATACATTCAGTTAGTATAATTCGAGAAGTAAAATTGCTATGTTTAGAGAGATTGCATTTTCATTTTATCTACCAATTGATTTTCAGAGCTCCGTACAATCTGGACAAACGAACAAAATGAAATATGAAAAAATTAAGAGATAGATCATTTTAATAGATCATTTTAATAGTTATTTTGTAAAAATATATTGGAACCCCTGACCACGGGTATTAAGGACAACATCATACCCTAGGTATTTTCAGAGTTTTCTGTAAGGAGCAACTTTAAACTTTAAAATATCACTCGTCATCCAAACACCAAAGGACCGATATTATATTGACAACATATTTACTTCTCCACTGTTCTTTCAGAACACCAAGAATTTAGATTCCAATCATCTAACGTTGATTATTCCGGAACAATTGAAAGCAACGCTAGTGTTCTTCCTCAACTAGCAACTCCATCAGCTTCATCGGAAAACGATAGTAAGACAAATAAGATGGAATTGTCTGATCTTGGTACGCTTGAATCTGGACCGGTCCAACCTCGCATTCGTTTTCCAAAAACGGTCGTTCTCATCTACGTTGGAATACAGTCGAAGCAATGATAACTTTATCATTGCTGCGACTGTATTCCAATTCCTGTATTTGTTCTGCTATGTTTGCCTCATTTTTTCGCAAAGGCTTTGCGAAAACAAAATGAAAAATTTATTTGCACTATTTTTAATAATTGGAGAAAACTAGGCGAGAAAATAAAAGCTCATGACGATACTGCATTGCATAAGGAATGCTTCGAAAAATATTTAGTTCACAAGCAATCGTTGTCATCTAGAAATGTACACGAAAAACATTTAAAGGTAATTGAAGAGCAAAAGCAACATTATAGAGAAAACGTTAAGAAACTGAAGGAAGATGTGAAGGATGAGTATCTACCGACAAAATTGAAGATTTTAAACGCGTTATCCAAATCAATCTAAATTTTAATATAAATTAAAAATGTTCATTGACTCAATGTTGTTCTTTGAAGTTTCAATATATTCAGTTCAAACTTGACTCTACATAGAGTCAGGTCTATTCTGTGCCTCGGTTAGTGGAGATGCCTTAAGAGAATCGAGTAAGGTGACTCGTGTGAGTCCATTCTCCATTTGATCCAAACGGAATAATACGAGGTAGAGGAAAGGCTTGTAAGATGGAACAGCGCCACTTTTGACATTCACAGCAACAGCACTATCGCGCTGACTAGTGTTAACCTCATTTTTTACTATTCTTTAATTTTCATTTGCTTTTGGAGTGAATACACTCATTCGATTTAGCTCTTCCAGGTTTCAATGTTCGAAAGTGTTGGCATAATTAAAATAGCATTTTTTTTCTAGTGCATGGAAATTTCCCATCGATATCAAAAGGCTAACATTTGTGTTGGCTAGCATTTTCGGTGTATTTTTATGATCCAAAGGCTTTTCCAAACAAATCGTAAAGTGAAACAATTTTTTGATTTTTTGTGTTTATGACGTCATGTTTGTAAGATGGAACACTGTTAAGCTTGTAAGACGGAACACATTTTTTTCGTTTTAAACATATGAATGATATGTTTTATGTTTGGAAATGGCATGGAATCAACAATATATTGAAATATAACAATACATTTTTTGAAATAACAATTTTCGATGGATTTCGAAAAAAAGCCATAATTTTTTTTGACGACTATAAATAGTCAGTTTCGTGGGCAAAGTTGGAGCCTTTTAGTTCCTCTTTCGAAAAATCTTCGAAAAAATAAAAATTATACATGTTACGAGCAAAAAACGAATCATGTTCCATCTTACAAGCCATATTTTGAAATTGCAATTTTCGATGGATTTCGAAAATAGGCCATAACTTTTTCTTTGATGACTATAAATAATCAGTTTCTCTGGCAAAGTTGGAGCCTTTTAGTTCTCCTTTCGAAAGATATCTTTGAATCCGCGAAAAAATGAAAACTATACATGTTACGAGCAAAACCGGATCGTGTTCCATCTTACAAGCCTTTCCTATATATATTCACGACACTCGATTCTGTTAAGGCATCTCGACTCATCGATGCGCAGAATAGACCTAATTATTCGATTAAACTTGTTTTGATTTATCAATTAAAATTACCTGTCCCCAACAATTACGCTACTTTCTTCGCTCTTCTCAATATTTCGATAAACGAAAAAATCCTTCGGGTAGGCCCCCTCCAGACTAATTGTCTAGCTCCGCCAATGGCCACTGTGCGTTGGTTCAAACCTATTTGTTGATCAGCCCAGGTCCAGGTCTCCTTCCTGGCGAGACAAATCAACGCAAAAGGCTAAAAGTCACGTTGATACAGCATATGAAAAACGATGATTTTTCTCACTGAACAAAGAGGAAGATTAACCCTTGGATCTCCAACTACACAGAGGGTGAGTGCCATTGAGTTTCGAAATATTTGTCACCTTCTGTGATGTTATTGACATACGTAGATTCGCAACTAAAGAGCTTCAAGTTTGCTTCTGATTAATTTACCGTGTTACCTTTAACAAATGGGATATTCATCACTGTAAGCCGCATTTACCTGAAATAGAAAAAAAAACAAAATAAGAATTTTTGTCTGTACTGAGTCATATGCTACAAAACAACCATCTAATTCAAACATATTTAAAACGTAAACCATGTAGATTCAAGATAAATATCAAGTTCAATGAACGTTACAACTAAACCGCCCAAGACAACTGGTCTCCAAATCGTGGTTGCTTCCAGTTTTGCTTCCGTATTATCCAGCGAGCTGAATTACTACCTAAAGCTGCCTCTTTCTGAGAATCATTTGTTCGGATTGCTTTTATGCATCACATGTTGTTGACTGATGTTTAGATTAAGATAAACCTTCACAGGTAACATCTCCCCACTTCAGCTCCAGCACATGAAGTGAATAAACTTCTCGAGTGCCATTCTCGTTGGAGTAAAAATTCCTACATTTTACCACCCACCACTTTGCTTAAATTGAGCCAATAACAATTCTCGTTTCAATGTGTATACCACTGCACACTAACGACGACAAGATAATACAAATGAAATTAAAATCAAAACCCATTCATGAAACGACCGAATCTGAGTAGAAAATGCCGACATATGCAAGCTACACTTCAATTATCTTCCAACAAGTCGCAAAAAAAAACATGAAAACTCGATTGAACTATTTGCACATGGAAGAATTTCGGCGAAAAAAACTCTATCATACATGGAATAGCAGGCCTTGATCGTGTTTAAAAATTCATCGTTATCGTCATCATATTCAGTCGTAGCAGTTCGGTCGGCATCATCCTCACCTCACACCTATTAGGGCGCGCTTGTTCGATGGGAATTTCATCGCTGTTCGCATTTGCCGAGAACGGTAGCTGGGTAATCGGATATCATACCATCTTGCGCTTAAATTTTTTTTTTGCGCTCATCCCTGACTCCCGCGAATCCGCAATTCATGCACCACATCCGTGCGTTGTAGGCTACCTTTATCGGGGCCTGATCTGATGTTCGTACTCATCACGATATTGGTTCAATCTCGATGTTTCACAGCAGGCAAGCGCCTCTGGCGGGGCTTTCTCTCCATAGAAACGGTTCACGTGTGTGTGTGTGGAGGATTCCAATCGTGATTTTAAAATATTCACGACTTCCTTCGTTCGTGACGTTATTGAATGGCAACCAATTTCCGTAATAATGTGTCGTTTTTTTTCTGCGCCGATTGTCCCGATTTTTTTTCTGTTATAAATGTCTCCCAACCAAATTTTTTTTCTTCAATTTCTATCCAGCACAGATATGTTTTTTTTTGGGGAACACTTAATTTTCTGAGATTTGTAAAATTACTCAAATAAAAATCAGCATGTTCGAGTATATTTTTTTTTTTGCAAAAATAGCCAAAAAGTTTACAAATTTTCTTGTTATTAAAAGTCTTTTTTTTTACCAGAACACAAGCACACTTCGTCAGGATGGCATTGGATTTTCCAGAATTGTCCATGCCTTTCCGCCAAACCATCGTCCCGCAAGTCAAGCGTATCATCTGCCAAAGCTCGCTCTTTTCGCGTAATGCCACAATTATTTCGATCAAACAAAATCCGATTCCTAATCCGGATTGATTTCCAAGATTAGATTCAGGTACCGTCGCCGGCGGGCGGAAATTTAAAATCCAGAACTCAATTCCCTCGCCGCAAATTACGACGTAGAGCGGGGATTTGGCAACGAAAGACAATTTTCGAACCGGGGCTCTATTTTCCATCGCGGGTGAAAGTCTCCGCAAACAAAAGGGCAACTCAATCTCGCTCTGCGGCGCACTGGGGCTATCAATTTCACGGAAATCGAACAAAGTCGCAAACGAATCGATAATGACTTAATAGTTTTCTTTCATCGCGCTGCTCCGACGGCTGGCCCGGTCAATCAAACCAAATCAAACCGGCGCAATTATCGCTACTTACCTGCTGTTGAGCGAACCATTCATCTTCTCTTACACCGGAATCACCGATATTTGATTGGCGGCGGGTCGCTTTTGTTTCTCGGGGCTTTTCATTGCGCCGAGTGGCTCTCGTATCTGATGATGGCTGTTCGTGAGTTTTTAGTGGACAGCGGGTTAAAACCCAGAAAATTTGTTGGAGAAGTTTTTCCCCCTATACTATATGACTTGATTACTTAAATCTAATCCGCAGTAGAAACAAACCCATAGATTGAATTTAGAGAATTGCAGACTAAGCGGAACTTTAATTACTTATTTTGGTGGAGAAAACCATTTCTAAGGAATGTCACCATCATTATTACAGTTTAAAAGCAATTTGCTCTTTCTTGGTGATGAAAGTCTGCTCACTGCGTTGCGGTTAGTGAGTTGGAAATGTGATCATATTTTCATGAATAGCATTTAATTTTGATCGAAAAAACTTCGTTTGAATTCATAAGAAACCATGATAACTCTTTTCTCCTTAAGTCAATGTGTCAAAGATCATAAAAATTTTCTTTTCAAAGATCATAAATTTTTTAAATTGATTAAGCATATGCAACTGATAACCATAATTCATATGAAAATTTTAATTGTGTCTTACTTATATTTTATCCAAAATAAAATTTTACAACATTTCTTGCATTTCAGGATCAATCGAATGGAGATCATATATAATAGATACGAATGATTGCAATATTCTTCATTTCCGTAAATATATACACTCTTATATAAATATTTCATGGGAATAGGAGGGACCATCAGGGCACCCGATTGAAGCACTCTGGATGATGAGAGTGGGAATACCAAATCTTGTTGTTGGAGGAAGATTCTTTATATATTCTTGGAAACGTATAAGTGATTGTCTTCGATCCACCCAACTCCTTTTTGGCCCTTCATACAATGGCATGATTAGAAAAATCAGTGGTTGTTAAAGCTTGATCAAGTCTAACAGAGAGGAGAGCCCATCCCTGCCGGACTTAGCCTCCGTGCAACAATTAAAAACAGTAAATAGTACGTATCCCAAGTAACAATTTCAGTTCTATTCCAGCCGTAAAGCACTCCTCTCGGCTTTGTTGATGAAACTACATTCAAAACTGTTTTGTCCACCAACACCTCCTCTATGCATCTTTAAAGCCGAAATGTGTACAAAGTGGCCCACTCTATAGACGGTTGTGAAAAAAAATTCATAAAACCTTTCTAAGACCATAAAGATTTTGAAAATGTTCTAGTGAAAGATGTTCTGACCACTTGAGAACCATCAAAACCAGCATAGGGCCGAATGATCACAGCTGTCAAACTTCACGGCGATATCGTGGTTGGTTTTTGTTGTTCTGCTTTGTTCGATTCTCTGCTCTTCTGATTCATTCCACACAGAAAAAAATAATTAATTTTAACAAGCGCGTAAAATTTCCCCTCGTGTAATTACAAGCCAAAGGTAAATAACGATATTGTTAGCAATCTTTCATACAACTAGCTAGATTTAGGCGTTGTCAGGCTTAAATTTACATGAAATATCCTATTATTTTCTAACAAATCTAGCATTCCCTTTATGTGCATTAGATAACGCAGAAAATTCAGTGTTTCTTTTTATCTGTGCACAGTAAATAATGACTGAGAAAAAACTTCTAGTGTTGCGAGAAATTATCTTTGATAGCAAAATATATAAAACAAATTGAGTTTTTTTATAGCGTGTCATGCTCCAAATCATATGCGCATTTAATTTTATGGTGAATATTGGCAAGATGAGAGCTGAAAATTAATGCGCTTCGAAAATAATGCGAGTTTACAACAACAAAAACAAAATTGAAAGAAATATATTCGGTAAATTAATCATGAAACTCCAGAAAATTGATGGAATTCAATAAGGTTATCTAAACGAATACCGAAGTTTGTCTCAGATTTACAGTTCAATTGTATTAAATTTAAAATTTAGTGAATTTATTTTTCCACATTTCAATTATATATGGCGATTGCAAGAAATCACAGTTTTGCCACAGAGCCAATTTATCTTAGCAAAGGCTACTATAAAACTATCTGGTCGCTTGGTAGCTTTCATCAATGCCAATTAGCCGTTTAATGCATTTATTGGAGGCAAAATGGTTTTAAAATGCTTTTTCAACTGACCATAATACTGACCATAATAAGATAATACGAATGAGTTGTGAAACGGAATTTCAAAACAGCGTTTTACGAGTTCATAAAGTCAAAATGAAACCTTTGATATGAGTAAAAGGAATTTTAGAACAAGGATCGTTGAAAGAAGCTGTGTAGGTTCTTATAAACCTGACTAAAATTTGTAACCTATTGGCATCTTTTGCTGCCATAATAAAACTGAATTGATTTCTAGTGGCTTTCATAAAAATTAATAAAGCTGGACGGTTTTGGCAATGTTACTTGGGATCATACATACATACATACATTCGGAAGTTCGTTTGAAATTTGTAACTACTTGTTATAGTTTTGCAAGCTAACCTTTCCCTCGTTTATAAGAAGCTTAGTTCACCTAATTTTCTTCCAACATACTGATCCACCGCTCAACGGGCATCTTTTGCCTACTTTCAACCACTGTCCAATGTGGCCAAACAGACGAAAGACGAGGTAAAGTTGGCAGATTGCTCGTGGTGTTTTTGCTTTCGGTATCCACATAAAATCCAAAAAGACAATATGCCAATCAAAATTATCCTATTATTACGGGTTGCCTTCCGAAGGCCATCCATCTATTATTTAGACCACACAGTGGGTTTAAACTAGTGGCATGTTTTGTGTGAAGCCGGTGGTTTACTTAAAGAAGCCTTGAAGAAAGATTAACACGTTGTTTTTTTGGTTTGTTGCTAGTCGTTAAGTCTTGCTACACTGAATCTGGCTGAAATGACTGTAGAGCGTTTTCACCTCAAATAGCACATCGAATTGGAACGACCATCTCCGATTGGAATGAAACTTTGCACATTTATTGAGCTCTGCCGAAGATTTATTGAGTTCTACCTCTAAATTATGTTAAAACGTACATGCCCAACCCCTCTAAGATAAATTAAAATTTAAAATCGATGATGCTTCATCGTTAGCCATCGGATTTTGATACGGTTTTTTTTTTGCATTAGATCACAAAATTATCCTTGTTTGTAGATCTGAACTGGATATTCAGAAAATGTCCGTAGTTTTGGATTCAAAGGTGGGAGTACTGGGGTAAGTACCTGTCTTGGGATGGTGGACAAAATATTTTTAGATGCGAAACATGGCATGGGCCATAACAAACTTAATAATTTTGCAAAACTTTATCTTTGGAGGACATTCTGGGAGTGTCTAACCATACTAGCCACTTGGGGAGGCCCTGTGAGATCCGAGTTCCTCCAGGAAAGTGGCCATATTCAAATATTTGCCAAAACCTGGCTTGTGACATATCAAACTTTATGATTTTGCAAAAGTAGGTTTTTTAAGGACATTCTGAAGATTTCTTACCATACTGGCCACTTAGGGAGACCCTGCGGGATCTGAATCTGAATCTGAAGATAAAGTTTTGCAAAAACATGAAGTTTGATGTGTCACAAGCCTGGTTTTGGCAAAGATTTGAATATGGCCACTTTCCGGGTGGAACTCAGATTCCGCAGAACCTCCGTAAGTGGCCAGTATGGTCAGACACCTTCGGAATGTGGTCCGAAGACCAAGTTTTGCCAAATCCTGAAGTTTGGTATGTCGCAAACCAGGTTTTGGAAAATATTTGAATATGGCCACTTTTCCGGAGGAATTTGAACTCCGAAGTGTCTCCCAAAATGGCCAGTATGGTCAGACACTCTCAGAATGTCCTCCAAAGACCTGTTTTTGCAAAATCATGAAGTTTGATGTGTCGCATGCCAGGTTTTGGCAATGATTTGAATATGGTAACTTTTCCGGAGGAATTTGGAATCCGGAGGGTCACCCTAAGTGACCAGTATGGTCAGACACCCTCAGAATGTTCTCCGAAGACCTATTTTTGAAAAATCACAAAGTTTGATATGTCGCAAGCCAGGTTTTGGAAAAGATTTATATATGGCCACTTTCCCGGAGGAACTCGGATCTGACAGGGCCTATTTTAGTGGTCAGAAATCCTCAAAATGTTTTCTGATTTTTGCTAAATGATGAAGTTTGATATGACGCATGCCATGTTTCGCATCTACAGACATCCCTGACGGGTCTCCGTACTCCTTTACACGAAACGAATCTCCTGGACTGGATACTTACGCCTCAAGTGCCGCACTATTCAGAATCTACAAGGTTACGTATGTTAACATCTTTCTGAATGTTCACTTTTTTGTTGTAATATCTAAAATACAGCGAAACAAAAAACATAGGAAGTTCGTTTGAAAAAAAAAGTTTATTTTCTCAAATGATCTCCCCTCGAACAGCCGTTATTTTTTCAAAGAAAGCTGAAGTGATCCCGAGCAGGAACGAATAACTTGATAACTGACTTTGGTATTCAGGAGCGCTGCATAATAGAGTAAAATACCTGAGGATAATACCATAAAAATGGTCCCACAATGTTATACAAATACCAAATTGAGGTATAGACATATTACCTAAATTAGTACCTCTCAGGTATTCCCAGGTATCCGAAATAACAAGTTTTGATATTCGAGAGATATTATGCTTGCAGTTCTTGGGTGTTTTGTTAAGGTATTTTACCTCTTAATCTGAGCTCTTTAATACCAAGCCCAGTTATCAAGATCAAAATTAGGTATTCATATGTGGTTGTCTCCTGCTCGAGATGCCCTTAAACTTGGTAAAGATTTTTATTTTCATTTTTTTTTAATTCGTTGAATATTAATCGATTTTCGGATGTTACTCAAGTTCCCCAATAAAACACAGGTGAATCTGACAGCCAGAGATACCAAAACTACTGAGTTTTGTACACGAAAAAAGGTACGACTTTCTCATTTATTTGAGCCAAAAAGTACAGCAGCGATAATCTGAGCTCAATATATAATGCATTTTAGTTTTATTTTTAAGCTATGAATCCTTTCGATATCAAAACAAACAAAGGATCCCAACTTTTTCCGTGTACAAAAATCTTCAGTTTTGGTGACCAACATTTGCCGACATGGCCAAACATATAGTTCACCGTGTTCAATATAATCTCATACAAAATAATACTCTATTTATTTTAAATCGATAATCCAGATTTTATTGATAACTTTACCCATTATATTGCAATATAATACTGATCAACTACAGCATCGGTTTTGGAATAACACCGCCTGTAACCTTCTTGACTAGCTCCAGACATTTTTCGAAACCGTCACAGGCGGCACGCACGACTTCCATTGGCATTTCGTCCCAAATTCGTTTGATTACGGCTTTGAATCAGTTCATATTAGACGCCAGTCATATACCTTCGAAATAGTCCAAGGGAACTGGGAGGTAATTTATTCCTTTTCAAAAAGTCAAATTTTCTCTGCACCAGCCCTGAACGAGAGTATGCGATGGCACTCCATCCTGCTTAAACACATAGTGATCATCTCCAAACACCTGTTGTACATATGGCTGGACAACTTTCTTCAAAACATCCATTTTATAATATACGCCATTCACTTTAACGTCTTTTTCGATGAAAACCAGTAGTAATTTGCCTCGCTTGCAAATTCCTCTCCAAACCATCACTGACGCAGTACTTTGGAACCGTGGAATATTCCTATCGATCTCTGGAACAGTTATCGAAGAGAGAGCCCACAATCTGTCGTTCTGGACATTGTGGGATTGTTGCAAGACGAGTAACTTTTCGTCGGAAAAGATAAATTCTTCCCACCCGTGCCGCGACAAAAGCAGACTTGCTCTTTCGAGTCGTTTCTGCTTGGAAGGTTCCGAAACTCCGTGAACCTTACCTTTATTGAAAGCTTGGAATTCGAGGTAATTTTGCAGTATATTGTGTATTGATGATCTCGAAGTATTCAGATCTGCGGCCATTTTACGTACAGAGTGCTGTGATCTTCGTCTAATCCGTTCCCTAACCACTTTAACAACTCGTGCAGTCCGCACCGTACGAGTAAAACCGGATCTCTTCCGGTCATCCAACGAGCAGGTGTCACGGTACATTCGGATGGTTCGGTACACAAAATTTCGCTTTACTCCGAGGTTTTTCAAATTTTTGAAAATAGCACCCGGGCGCTTACCTTTCAAAAACTTTTTTATCACCACAGTACTGCTTGCTGAATGCACCCATAGATCGCCCGCCACACCACATCAACCTCTTTGCAAATTTGTCGACCTTCTTCTTCCGGAACTTCGTCGAGACATATAGGCGGGACTTCCCGACGAAAAACTCCAGGACAGGAGATCTGCTTGGCGTCCGCTTCAACATACGTCTAGTCGTCCATTAAGATGCATTTCGGCTGCACCAACCACTCACTGTACAGCTTCCTGGCGTGGGATTAGGCCACCGTATTCTGTTTAGTTGGTTTGGTTAGGCGCCTTCCTTACCTTGAAGACATGAAGTCCGGCCCACTTAATAGTTTGCTGGACGAACCAGATGGAAGAATTGACCTTCTTGAACACGTACCGAATCGAATGGTTCGGATTACGCTTGAAGTAATATGACACCTTCTTTGCGTTCACGGGGTCGTCTGGGTCTCCTTGAAAGATTTTTCCACACGGGACACACTCGAATTGTCGATTCCAAACTGTTTCGCGATCCACCTGTGGGACTGGCTTGGATTATTCACGACCGCGCCCAAATCGAAGCACCTTTTGCTTGGAAACCACTTGACAGATTATGACGAATGGGCACATGTAAACATTACAGTCTCAGTTTTACCCAAAGAATCATGAATTTCCATTCATGCAATAACAAGTTCTACACAGAAGAAAGTGATGCACTTTACAAGTACATGAGTACAATCTGTATAGCCACCATCAGAGTTGAAGGTTGTTAAATTTCTATTTTGAAAATCAGTTCGAAATACATTTCAGTCCAAAAAAGTTCATTCATTCAGTCCAAAAAATTATTCATTTCCTTGTTTTCTGATGTACGTGACTGCGAGTTGACGTATTTCTAAATTCTTTTTTTTTATATCTTTTGTTGTTATTATTTGCGTTCACTTTGCGTGAGTTCTTGCTGTTTATCCGCGATTGTCAGTTGTAGTTCTCTCTTACATCCATTTACTAAACAGAATAATCAGTTCATCTTGCAATCGGTGAATGAGATTTAAAAATAAAACTCACAATCATTTAGGCAAATTTTTTTTTTTTCACAACCCTGCCCTTCGGTTCAGAAAGAGGTATGGGCGCTTCTGCCGAGTTGGTCACGGCAGATTTCATCTGTGAATAGGCTGCCACCTCAGTGTTCAAAAGTGCCTGGAACTAATGCACAGCTTGTAATGATCACTTGAAGATGCGATGAGGGATCATTCCCCTGGCATTCCCAAATGTGGCTCGCAGTAAAATGTTTATTGTCTTCTATAACCAAACATGATGGAATCAACGAGCGTAAACTCACCGGGAATGATCACTCTTGTTACCAATTACTTATGCTTACTCTTCTTTCTCCTGTTCTCTTCCCTATCCTATGACCGCAAGGGAAACCATATGACATCGTGCATAGGTCATAGACCAACATAGTCCTTTGCCTAAAATCAGATCCCCGGGGAAAGGGAGGGACCATCAGGGCCAAGTGAAACTATTTGGATAGAGAGCATGGGACTGCATCCTCCCTATTGTTAACATTTCGCCGAACGAGCTCTTCGAGCCTATCTATTGGGTATATTCTGTCAATCTAGGGCTCGATTCTAGTGATGTGGATGTGAACTTGCTTTTGGAAGGAGATGTTCTTCCCTTTATTCGCGGGTTTCATGTAAGTGTCTCTGCTTACGGGCCCACCCAAACCATTTTGGCCCTTCATACAGAAGTTTGATGATCACAAACAACAATGGAATCCTGATCAAATCGTTTTCAGATTATTCCACTGCTATGGAAAGATGGTAGTAGAATAGATGGTAGTATTTCATCATCATCATCATCATCATTGATTTTTTTCACCAGTTTCGAAAGTGTTGCACAGTTTCTATGAATCCGTGTTAGACACATCATTAATCCTACATTACACATCCTTGCTCTACCTCATCATCACCTTAATGGTCTCGACATGTGGACAAAACGTAAACGAACACTCATCGATTATTAGAGTTCCGCTTTGGTTACGTTTTCAACATTCATTGCGTAAATATTCAGTGAAATGGATGAACTATTCATTCCCTGTGATATGGCCAGATGAACTTGAATTCCTTGTTCATTGCCATTGAATAAAAAAACGAAAAAGTATTTTGGTCGATAATTGAACGTAAAATAAAGAAAAATCTAATAAATTTATGAAGTTACTGGATATCGCGACTAACATTCGGAAAGATATAATCTGTTTATATAATTTATAATTTGATATAATTTAAAAAAAAATCAAATTAACTAGGGTACGGAAGGGTTAATGAAAAATATTTTTTAAGTTAACTTGGTAAGAATAAAGCATAAAATATATTTTTGCATTGTTGAACCAAAAACAGTACAATTTGATATAGATTAAAAAATCGGTCATCGAGTTTTTAAAAAAGTTTAAAATAAATATTCGTCAAAAAAACTTCACCAGCTTTAAGGATCATGCTTTTAAGCTTACCTAAAAAAAATGATGAAAATTTGAGGGGAGTTCATTTAACAAATAATATAATATTCATATTATGTATTTTTTAACACAAATTACTGTGTATTTTACTTTCAGTGTGTTTTCTCTAAAAAAACATTATATTTCCTAAAACTTGGTCGTAGATGAATATTTAATCCGATAAAATATTTATATAGTACGATCTTAGGCAGAACTCAAATCACGTGAAAAGGTTAATTCTAATCGGAGATGGTCGTGTCCAAATTCGCGTTTAAATAGCGTAGTTGCAGAGTTCCTACTTTTAGTTTCCCGTAGTGAGAGTGGACGGATCGAAAATTGGTGAAGAGTTTTGATGAGAAGAAAGATTGTTTTTATAAGAGGTTGCCGACATGAGACACGAGAGAAGACGCAACCAAAAAAAGAGGAAATGTAAATGAAGATGAATATTTCGGTCAATCAATATTCACAGGAAAATATTGCGTCGAGGATATCGAAGGAATATTGCATTATGGAAAATTTAAGAATTGTTTTAGTGCAGAAAGATCTCAGTAGTCTGTGGCCGTGGTTGCCAGTGTTTGTTTGAGCGATGTAATGCTTTTCGATTTTTTCTAGTGGTGATTGTTCATTGCTTGCAATTAAAAAAAAAGATACTATTTTCGAGTGCAGAAAATCTATAAAAGATATAAAAAAAACAATTATATTTTTTATTTAACTTACTATATTTTACTATATTACTTATATTACTATATTTTTAACGCTCTGGTCGCCTTATTGATCCGTTCCTCTTGTGTTTTCGCCACGAAATTTTTCGAATAGATCCTTCGCTTCAGGTTTGCCAAGAAATTTTTAATATGGCGAAGCTGGAGCACGTTGTGGGAGGGAGTAGTGGGCTAGTTTAAGTTGTTGTAAGTTGTTGGTGTTGTATGCTGGGGTCATCAAACGCTACATCTCCTCTAGCGACCGCTTCGCGTAATGTGCTGAGGTCAGATACGGCCAGAAAACGACATCGTACTTCAGGTGGTGTTTCTTAATTAACGCCGCAGTTTCCAGTAAGCACTTCGTGCTGTAAATATTCCTCTCCGGTGATTGTAGCCCCGTAGAAAACAAGAACGGCTTTGACATCCCCTTTTCATTCATTCATTGTCAGCCACAAGAGAACCATTTTTTGGGATTTGTAAAGCTCGATCCAAAGTAAATCTTGACGCACGATTTAATACACCACCGCGTCCCTGGTGGTTGGAGCAAACAACGTTTAACAGGCACTTGTACATTGATGAAGAAATTGGTGCAAAGTGTTTCTCGATTGATAGACGCATCTCGAAATTACGGATCATGGAACTTGAGAAAAGAAAATTAATTGTGCACAAACATCTAGAGAATCCTTCGTAGTCTGCCTCAAAAATAGCAAAAATGTTAAAATTCCCAAATTCAATGGTGTGTCTTGTAATCAAACGTTACAAGGATATTCTGAGTGTGGATAGAGCACAGCGCATCTATCATAAAAGTGGCACTAGGGACAAAGAGCTAAGGAGAAAGGTGTTGAGGTACGTGAAAGGCAACCCAGGTATCTCCATACGTGATTTGGCAAAGAAATACGATTCCAACCTTTCCACCGTGCGTAACATCCTTTCAAGAGAAGGACATAAGCCTTTTTGTGCCAGTAAACATCAGAATCGTTCCCTGAAATAAAATTTAGTGGCCAAAAACCAAGCATGATTACTATACGAACGAGTTTTGACGAAATTTGGCTGTATTTTAATGGATGACGAAACATACGTCAAAATGGATTATAAACAAATCCCCAGATGAAAATTTTATCCGGCAACTTGTCATGGGGATGTCCCTTCCAGGTATAAATTTGTTTTTGCTGATAAGTTTGCTCGGAAACTAATGATTTGGCAAGAAATCTGCTGTAGTGGCCTTAATACCAAGGTTTTCATCACATCTCACACAATGACGTCGAAAGTTTACATTAAAGAGTGTCTGAAAAAGCGGATTTTACCCTTCATTCGGCAACACAAGACCAACGTTTTGTTTTGGCCGGATCTAGCCATATGCCACTACTCTGAGGAGGTCCTAGAATTGTATGCTGCCAGCAACGTTATTTTCGTCGCCAAAGAGATTAATCCTCCGAATCGCCCTGAGTTTAGACCGATCGAAAAATATTGGGCCATTGTCAAGCAAAAACTTCGTGGATGCGGTAAAGAAGTGACAAATGCACAACAAATGTGTTTAAGTGGATAAATTCGCCGGTACAGTGTCACCAGCGACTGTGCAGGTCATGATGGCATCGATCACAAGTAAAGTGCGACAGTTCGTTCGAAACGGTGAAATTTAATAACTTGTTATATTTCGTTTGAAAGCTGAATAAATACCTTTTTGTTTGACGTTTGATCAACCGTGTATGATGGTTTATTCTTGAGTTAGGATCACTTGAATGCGTCCAAATTTACTTTGAATCGGGCTTTAGTTCACGTCGCTGCACACATCTTTTCTAGGGGACGTGGAATTGCCGGACCCCGGCCAGTCCTTGCCGGCGAGCGTCAGGTTCGTCTTGCCTTCCATGACCACAACACGTAAAAATGCTCGAAGACCCATTTGTATTCAGAAGATCATTTATTTGCTGGAAGCAAGCTGGCAACAAAGACTCGACTAAGCCAAGTTCCTGTTCAGCTGACGAGTTAACTGGGCTCAGAATTGTGCACTGTTTAAGGAATGCTTAAACGATATGATGAACGTTTGACTCTCGAGTCATTCGAAAAGAAACAGTGAATGAACTGGCAAACAATCGAACTTCTAAACTGATTAATTCTCGCTTGTTAAATTTAAGTCCACAAGTCTTAGTCAATTTATTCGAAAAATATTTCGTCGTTAGTTAACTAATTCCTTGGGCTCTGTCTGCTACCAGTCGTCTAAACATCAAACTTGTCATAAACCTTCACATTCTGCTAAATATGAACTGCATAGACTTCCGAATGGTATCAACAAAGCTAAGCTGATTCTATTACGTGTAAATCCACTTTACCACTTGTGGTTTCCTGGATGCCTCCTTCCATTTTTGTAAATGTAACTCCACTTAGAAGCAAGCCTCGGAAGCCATAATTTGCCTAGCTTAACCTTAGAACACATTGGATAGATACAATACAGAGCAGCAACGATGTGCAAACCTGCCTCAGTCAGACATGCATGCTTGCGTTCACTATATTGCATTAACGATAAAGACCATTTATTTCACTCATGGTTTCGTTCGTCGGAAAGCGAAACTCAAGAGGGTCGAGCGGTCTGAGCAATTTTCCGGAAAACTTTTTCCAGCTGCAGCCAGGTTTCAGTCCTGGTGCATCTTTGCGGGGCTTTGGCTGATGATGGAACGTGCAAGGGCGCGACGACGTGTATACTTAGTAGAAGAGCACTCAAAATACCGGGCTGCTAGATTGTACAGCATCCCCATTACCGCCATTGGCCATGGGTGTGGAGTTTTAAGTGGGATTAAAACTCATAATTTCATGTTCTGATGAATCGCTGCTTCGTCAGCAGCACTAATATGCGACCAAAAAGGCAGGTACGCAAACGCCATAATGAAATGAGTTTGGCAAATAATCATGATTGCTTATTTTTCACCCAACGAGAAAAAGAATTCATTTTCCTCGGCAAATATCGTGATAAAGTATGGCTGAACACAGGAAGAAGAAAAATATGATCGGAAACAGCGCTTAATTTACTGTACGGACGTTTACGATCGAATAAACTTTATAGATGGGAAAATAAAACGAATTTATTCCCGACACTCGACCATCGGCGCGCCGAACCGCGGGCGTCAAATCCGATCAGACTATTCTTTCGGCGCAATTCTTCAACCTGATGGAAGAAACCGAACGCAATCAAACTGGATTGAATTATGAGCCGCTTTCCGACACCGCATACGCAGCATGACACACCTTAGGTACACATATTTGATTTCCTCTCACTATGTTTTCCTTCAATCTTTTCGCGCAAATGTTTCGCTCAATCAACTGTTCAGCTCGCAAGACGTTGAGGGGTATTAAAGTTTGCATTTTATCGGCTCGAGGTTTGCTGTTATAGCTAGTTGTTCCATCCAGGTTGGGCAACTTTATGCTCGATAGGCTTCGATGGAAATTCGATGGCAGGTGATTGCTGTCGATAGGCGAATCGGATCGTTGTTCTCTTCCTTAGAGTGGTGGAGATATCGACGGATGGAGGGATGGAGTTCACGGAAGCTATCCGAAGCCCTTTCTTATTGAATGACGTAAGTCAATCAAATCGTTGTTGGAATTAATACGATGCCTGTTGAGTCTGAAGTGATGATTACAGAAGGTTCAGCGAACGTTCAGGAAAAAAAACTAGCTGCGTATAGATGGACTGCTCAAGAGAAAAAAATTCCATGCTGGAGTTGGTCTGGTTCGAATCCAGTTCTGTAATATTTCTCAATTCGCTAGGTATAGAATATGTTTGCGCTTGCCACAATATTATACTAACGCAAATATGGTACTGGCATCAAAAGCTGTCAAATAATCACTGTGGAGGTACATTTAGAACACTTAGTTGAGCGCCGGCAATAAGCCAATTGAGTTAAAATGTCATGGCAGGAAGCCAAGAGAAAAACAACCGAATTATATATTTGAGACGATAATGATAAGTGCTGCTGACACACAGTAGGCAGAATGAATCATTTGCAGAGCTACTTTTGGTCATTAAAGCTATGTCCATTTAGAATCCGGAATAATAAAATCATCTGTATCTCGGAACCGGATTGACGTACAAATACGTTAAATACATCAAAACAAAGGTAATTCACTGTACTTTAAAAAATATCGAAACAAATCATTTCTCTTCGTTTCTAATGAAAATTTGCACTTTCTTCTTTATTCCTCCCATCAAACGCTGCACACCTCCGGAGTCAACTTTCTTGGCACATTTGTTCCACATTTTGGTCATCTGAGTCGCGTCCCGAGCCGTTTTTCCACTTTTCTTAAGCTTCCGCTTCATTATTGCCCAAAATCTCTCGATGGGCCGGAACTGCGGGCAGTTGGGTGGATTTATGTTTTTATCGATGAAATCTACGTTATTATTGCGGTACCACTGGATGACTTCCCGGCTGTAGTGGCAACTCGCCAAATCTGGCCAAAACTTCACGGGACCTTATGGGCTTTAATGAAAGGTTGTACGCGGTTTTTGAGGCATTCTTCCTTGTACAGCTTCGAATCCATCGTCTTATTCATCACGAACACTTTGCTCTATGCTCCGCAGCTGCATATCCCTTGTCAAATCATCAGTTTTTTGGCAATTTTTTTTTTCATAAAAGCAATCTTAAACTTCGCAGGAATATCTCTTCGTGCCGTCGCCATGTAGAATTTTTGGCCAGGAAGCTGTCCGAAATCCATTTTGACGTAGGTTTCATCGTCGATGAGCAGGCATCCTTGGTACTTCGTCAAAACCTGCTGTTACATTTTCCGAGCTCGAGTTTTGGTGACGAAACTTTGCTTCACCGTTCTTTTTGGTTGCATGCTTGCTCGATAAGAACGATATCTTGCTAGTAAACGAATTCTTTGAACGGTAC
Organism: Aedes japonicus; assembly: GCA_034211315.2. NCBI lineage: Eukaryota > Metazoa > Arthropoda > Insecta > Diptera > Culicidae > Aedes > Aedes japonicus. The sequence continues at coordinate 40,656 of JASCZW010000858.1, read as the reverse complement.
TGCGAGCAGCAGCGTATTATTGTGCTATTTCATTATCTGATAGTCCAGGGTTTGCTCCGACGGTTCTCAACACGTTTGAGCACATCATACACGGTTTATTTGTCGATTTTCAACGTTTTTGCGATTTTTCTTCAGGCCACGTTGGATTATCAAAGTGGGTGTGCAGAATTTGTTCTAACCTCTCGGCTTCCATCTGGAATAACTTTTGACTCACTGACTCACCGCGAAATTTATACCATAGAAAGTGGGCGCCTAGATCAACAAACCTCTGTAAAATAATTCTTACAGCGGTCACTTCCCGTGCCGCTGCAACACAATAAGTGATTTAGGATTCTAACTGGACAGAACTTTATGAATATATTTGGTAATACTGTTTAACTAGTTTTACTTCATAGATGATTTAAATATTACGTATTGTTTTTTGCTGTCAATTTGTCTTTAACTCCCTTCCCATTAAATTTTTCCTTTCCCATCTCGGTAGCAATAACTATTAAGCCAGCAAAAATAGCAGTGATTATTGAAGCTTGATCAAGTCTAACTGAGAGGAGAGTCCATTGCTGTCGGACTTAGTTTCTCTGCTACAATGGGTGGTAGTACATATCATACATCATGCATCATATCTTGTGAAAATTTTAAATTTATAAACCTTTTTTAACATAACATTTCGTACACATGAGGCGTAAATTTATAAACCTTTTTTAACATAAAATTTCGTACACATAAGGCTTATTATTTATAGTGTTGTAAAATTTTCAGCAAGCCAAGCTCACGAAAGCTTGGGCTTAATTTAGCATAAATGGCTTTTATTTACATGTAAAGAGTTTATGGAAAAGTACTTTGCAACGTTGATGGGCTTCAAATGGAAAACCAAGAAAACCAGAAATTGTATAGTTATATTTTTTAAATAATTCAGAATTAAAATTAAATGTGTTATGTAAACAATACATTAAATTGGCATCTCTGGACATCTTCCCATGCGTTAAATTGTTATTCCTATTAACCTCGAGGCAGCCGCGAGTAATCGGTTCTACCCCCTTAACTTTAGTTCTAAGATAACTAATGCATATAAACATAAAACTTGGCTCTGTACAGTTGATTTTATTGAGCATGGACCAATAAATTTCAATTCTCATTTAATTAATGAAGGGTGTTTCGATCAAAATTTGGTCGACTTAATCATGACGCATTTCATCGTGCATTAAAAAATTTTGCGCATTTTGAAGATGTGTGCGTGTAGCATCTTGCCTCTATTTTGATTTTGAGATTATCACTTCAGCTATCAAAATGTCGTCGAAGGAAGAGTTTTGCACGCATCAAAACTTGAACGAAAATCCAAACTGCTGTCACGCCAAGTTGGCGAAATTGTTGAATGTGGCTGAATCAACTGTTACCAACGTATTAAAAGTGAAACCGGTGAACGTTTGTCGACAGCCAGAAGAAGCTGAATCGGAAATCGAAAGCCGGACGCCCGCAGCGACGACGCGCGCATGCTCGCGCTGTTTCGAAGTGGAACCCCAACCTATCATAGTCCGAGATATCGCCAAAAGCTGGGAGTGGCGCCTGCCAGCAACGTTCAGAAGTGGTGCTTTCAAGGCAAGAGCCCTCCCAACACGCCAGGCTCCAGTCCAATCTAGCAATGTTGGGCCATCGTCAAGCGGAATCTTAAGAAGACTCAAAAAGCGGTTGTGAGTGAGACACAGTTCAAGGCAAACTGGCGTTCTGCGGCGATTAAAGTGGACAAGAAGACTGTACAAAATCTTATGGCAGGTGTTAAACGAAAGACCCGGCAGTTCACAGTCAGTGAAGGAAACCTAGCTGGATATTTCTCCTGTATTCTGTTTTAACTGAACTTAAAAAGAAAAAGAATTTGACTTATTAATAAAAACTTTGATCGGCTCACACACATTACTGACCAAATTTTGATCAGAACACCCTTTAATTGCAGAACGCTTTGGAATCATCATTGCATTCCAAAACTATTTATCTGAAGAACCTGGCGCAACTTGACAAGCATCAAAGGCTCAACTTGTTTTTCAGCATTTCAGCATAACATTTACATTAAAATTGAACTTATGAACTTCAGCTACTACATTCATAAGAGACTGGCATGCGCTTGGCGGCAGTATAGGATTATTTTTTAAATATTTTGTTTAGTTGTATTACGATTAGATAAACCATTTGTTTCAGAAATCATCTAACCGGGCACTTCGATCACTCCAATTGATATCATTGAAATGTATTTAGAACAGGTTACAGATTTTTTTTAACAGCATGTCTTATAAAATAATATCGCTCATTGAAATTTTGTTTTTGATATTCGATAATGCTCTATTTTAAACTGAAAGCTTCGAAAAGGAACGGGTAAGCCCCAAAAGCAACTCAAATTTAAGCCCGTGTTAATGGCGAGCAAAAAGCTTCCTTTCCTGAAAATGACAGTTCCACAAGATAACAACAGCAAAAGTGAGCTCATGGAGACTTTATAGTTGTGTGGTGCGTATAAACGAATTTTCTCCGTTTTTACGAATTATGCAACGAGTTTTATCAATTTCCAAGCATGTTATGAAAAAAACGAAACATTTGATAAGTTATCTCGCATGATAGTATTGAACACGAAAAAATGACAGCATAAATTGCTTTGCGTCTGTCTTCAAGCCCCACCCAAAGATTGGACTCGGAAAAAATGCGACACTTTGTTTTGGGTGTATCTTTTAATCGCGTAGGTAAAAAATAATGAAACTTTGAGTAATACTTGTTTAGAGTGTTGTGTTTATGTGTGCAAAATTTTATCTGTCAAGTAGTTTTCAAGATGCATTCGAAACAAGAAGAGCTACGCCAGCAAATCTTGGGCGAGGTGATCGATAATCCTAGTCCGTCGCACAGATGGATCGGCAAAAGGCTTGGAATCCACCATTCCACCGTGTCCCGGGTTGTGAAGATGTTTCAGGAGACAAAGACCATCGAGCGACGCGCTGGAAGCCTCCGAAAACCGAAAACAGAATACCCAGAGAAGGCGCGGAAGATAAGGCAGTATTTGAAGAATAACCCGAACCTTTCCACCCGAGACGTGGCCAAAAACGTCAATTTGTCGAAGTGGTTCGTCCAGCAGACCATGAAGCGGGTTGGGCTACGTGTTTTTAAGGTCAGAAAGGCGCCAAACCGGACTGACAAGAAAAACACGGTGGCCAAATTGCGTGCGCGGAAGCTGTACCGTGAGTGGCTGGTCAAGCCAGGCTGTCTCGCCATGGACGACGAGACATATATCAAGGCGGACAACAAATAAATCCTCGGCCTCGAGTTTTTTGTCGGTACGTCCCGCATGGAGGTTCCGGAAAAGTTCCGGAAGAGAAAGATGGACAAATTCGCGAAGAAATACCTGTTGTGGCAGGCGATCTGTGAGTGCGGACGGTACAGCAAGCCGTTGGTTACAACCGGCAGATTTATCGAGAGGAATGCTTGCCGAAGCGCTTGCTGCCCTTCCTCCGCTCTCACCGTGGTCCTACGCTGTTCTGGCCGGTCTCGCTTTGTGCCTTTACGGCAAGCCTGTAATGGATTGGTACGAAGTGAAAGGCGTTAATGTGGCCCCGAAGGAGGCGAACCCGCCAAATACACCAGAACTTCGTTCGATCGAAAAGTTTTGTGCGATAATGAAGAAAAAGTTGAAGAAAAGCGGAAAAACTTAAAACCGATGAAGCTTTGAAGAAAAACTGGGAGAAATTGTGTAAGGAAGATGGACAAAGCCTCGCTCAAGATCTCATGAGCAGTGTTAAGAGAAATGTACGAGCATTCAGCTTGGGGGAGGAAATTCAATAAATAAATTATGCCAAAATATAGCTAATATATAGTTATTTAATCCATGAAAATTTGAGAAGTATCCGATTAAAAATGAATTTTTGGTGATCATTTTTGTGTGTCTAATTTTTTTTCGAGTCCAGTCTTTACTACAATCGAGGGTGAGAGCTTCTGTGGTATTTAAAATAACTTCGAGATATTATCAGCCTACGTCCATAAATGTATTTTTAAGGCTTCACTATTGATTATTGAAATTAAATACATCCTTCATCACAAGCAATCGATCAATCCATGGTCGATGTTTCCAACAATTTTCCAAGCGCACCTGTAATGAGAAAAGACAAAAATCACAATTAGCCTAAGCATTTCTAACACATCACTGCATAGTAACCCTATTTCAGCAACCCCAAATTAAAGGCAACAATCAACCTAAACACAATTAAGACCATTAAACATGGCGATAAATCTTCGACATTCGTTTCGGTTAGCCGCAACAACTTTTTTTTTATTGCATTTTCCCTTGAACAACCAATGAACATTCCGGCAAAAAAACGAAAAGGTGAGATATGTCAGTGACATATCTGCAAAGTCGACGTAGGACTGCTTGTTGATGTGGAGGAATTGTAATAGAATTAATAAATATCTACTTTAGTTTTAGTTTTCCACGAAAATTAATATAGTCAACTCTTTATAACTCTTGAAGCCCAGAAGGCCGTTTGGTATTCAGTTATTCGCTGTTCCTGGAGTGATCCGAGTAGAACCGGTAATTGTCGAGTACCAGATGATGATTTGGTAGACAGTCGAATGGGTGGTCGTTGTTGTTGGTTCTGTTCCATGGAAGAAAAGCAAAATAATATTAGTCTTTAGGTGTTTTAGAGCGTTAATACTGTGTATGAAAATCTTGAATTCAACTCTTTAGAACTCCTTAAGTGGCCCTGAAAAGGGCCGTTTGGTATTTTATCGTTTGTTGTTTATGGTCCGAGTAGTACAGACAATGGTCCAGTGCTAGGTTCAGTCTCACTCTTTCTTCTTCTTCTTCTTCTTCTCCATCTCACGCTTCCGCTTGCGGTACACCGCACGATACTTCTCGAGCATGTGTTGGGACAAAGTTCTAGCACTCGTTTTTAGGCTATCGAGGAAGTCAAACTGGACAACGAATGATAGTTAAGTTTTTAGTTAACATGTTTTATATTTCCAATTCATTTGTCATTTGTCATACTTATTTTAACATTTTAAGTGTTTCAGCCCATTGGGCTCTACAGCTTTGTTTAATTTTTTTGAGTTTGTTGTGTTTGAAATGTTTATGTTTTACATGAAATTTTTCGTTAAGCCCTTGGTGCATTGTTAGTTTAAAATTTGATAACCTACCTAATCTACAACTAAAACTACAATTGGAAAAACCTAGGAGTGGGGAACCAGATTCCGGATGATCTGGTGATCCGATGTTAGGCATCGTGCCCTGTACCGATTGATAGACTCACTAAAGCGATCGTCGAGCATTTTTATCTCGGCCAGACGGTGGACCTCAGATGTTCTTGTCCTTGGAGGGTGTTCAGGATCAGGAGGAACTGAGGAACTTATTTTGAATACGCTGAAGCTTCAGGTGATGTGTTTTGCGCAGCTCTCCCTGATTGGCATGCCGTACTCGATGACTGGAAGTATGATTTGCTTGTAGACAGCAAACTTGTTTTTCAGGGATAATGTAGACCTTCTGTTGATCAATGGGTACAGTAGCTTCAACAGAACGTTAGACTTTGTGACCGTTTAGTCAACCTGCTCCCTGAAAATAAGCTTGCTGTCTATGATAATGCCAAGATAGACAGCTGATTTGGCCCATTCCACTGTTGTGTTGTTTAGGCTTATTTTACAATCCTCAGGCGGAACAAGTCTGGGGAGTCGGAGTGTGGAAACAAAATGACCTGGGCCTTCGCCGCATTGATACAGATCTTCCATTCGGTGAAATATTCAGACAAAACATTCAGGCTTCGCTGCAGTTTCGCTGTAAGCGCTCTTATTACCCTACCATTGTGGACGACTGCGGTATCATCGGCGAACAACGACAGAGATCCATTTTCAGGGAGCGGGGGTATGTCCGAGTTGAATAGGTTGAACAGAAATTGACCTAGTATACTTCCCTGCGGAACACCGGCGGAAATCTCCTGTGCATCGGAAACTGCACCCTGCAACGAAACACGGAATGTCCTGTCCGACAGATAATTTTTAATTATCTTCACCAGATAGATGGGAAGATTGTATCGATGCAGCTTGTACACCAAGCCATCGTGCCACATGTTATCAAAGGCCTTCTCGATGTTGAGAAGTGCCATGGCAGATGATTTCGACACAGACTTGTTCCGTCTGAGGATGCTAATGACTCGGTTAAGTTGGTGAATTGTTGACTAACCACGTCGGAAGCCAAATTATTCGTCCAGCAAGATGTTAAGCCCGTCGGCAGATGAAAGAAGCCGACGGTGGATCGCTTTCTCAAACAGCTTGGATACTCCTGAGAGAAGGCTGATTGGCTTTCCCAGGTTTCCGGATAGGTATGACTTTGGCAGACTTCCAACACGAGGGAAGTAGCTAAGTCGCAGGCATTGATTGAAAACCATCGCCAGATGGTTATAGAACTGAGGGCTCAATTGCTTGAGCTCCAAGTTCAAGATGTTATCGAAATCTGGGGCATTCATGTTCTTAGACGCTTTGATATAGGTCAACAATTTGTCAGCTGAGATTTCCAACTCTTCCGAGAAGTCATTGGGACTTAGATGGAGGACAATTAGGACAATTTTAATAATTTTATTAAATATTCTAATAATAATAAGAATTATTGTTATTTTTTTAATAATAATGAAAATTAATATTAGCAGAGTTTAAATCAGTAAAGATATTATCTTTCAAATGTCTTTACACATAGCTAGAATATCATGAGAAGTTAATTTATTTCTTCTATATTCTGTTCCTTCTCTACAATCAATTAAGAAACTCTTTAGTTGGGAAAATTGTTTTGAAAAGGACCCTTTTATTAATGGTCGGGAAGAGGGGGGTCTTTTCGAGTAGCACGATGGCCTGAATTTTCTCCGGCCTCTTGGAGTAACGTCATGTTGAAGTAACGCCATGTAGTGAAAATGTCGATTAGCTCAAGATAAAATATTAATTTAACAAACTCTTTTATTGGGAAAATTGTTTTGGTCGCCCAGAAAGAACAGGTTGTATTAATTATCGGGGAACATAGGGATCAAATTGGCTTCTTGGTCTTCTCAAGTAGCAGGATGGCCTGAATGATTGGCAGGTAATCAGGGCCACCTACAATTGATACGTTGCGGATGCGTTGACATAAATTTGACAGAAAACCTATGGGAAAACTGTCAAATTCACGCAAACGCATCCGCAACGTATCAATTGTGGGCCAGCCATCACCCTGTGAAATTGTCAGAACAGAGAAAATCGGAATTTACATATAGATAAGCAGCATCAGCGTTGTAATGAAAATGTCGATTATCTTATGATAAAATAATATTTTAACAAACTCTTTAATTGGTAACATTGTTTTGTTCGCCCTGAAAAGGACTGGTTTTTATTTAATTGTCGCGGGGCAACATGGTACACGTTCGAAATGTGCTTCTCGGTCTTCTCAAGTAGCAAGATGGCCTGAATTTTCTCCGGGCTCTTGAAGTAACACCATGTTGAAGTAACGCCATGTAGTGAAAATGTCGATTTGCATATTGTCTTGGTCGCCCTGAAAAGAACGGGTTGTATTAATTGTCGGGGGAACATGGTACGCGATCAAATTTGCTTCTCGGCCTTCTCAAGTATAATTGGGCCTGAATAATTGGTAGGAAACCACCCTAAGAAATTGTCAGAACAGAGAAAATCAGGATTTACATATAGATAGACGCTGCTCGGCCATTTTATCCGGCTCTTCAAGTTACGCCATATTGGGACGATGCGTTGTAATGCTATTTTATAATATCTTAAAACAAACTCTTTAATTTGGCAAATTGGGTTTCGTCAATTGTAGGGGAACGCGATCGAAATTTGTATGTATGGCCTGAATATTTGACATGAATCCACTGTATGTACTGCCATCGTCAGCTGCTTTTTAAGTCACGTCAGCTGGGCACTGCTGAGTGAATGATCGCAGCAAGCCGTGTTTTGAAACTGACGTGTTTTGTTTTTGCTGTGTCGTTTTCGCGAAACAAAATATCAAAATCAATTCATAATTCAACTTAAGCAAACAGTTCATAAAAACAGCAAATCATAAAAACTCCGCGTTTTGTGTCGACTAGTGAATATAATCGATTCCTTCCCAAAATATATAATGATGGGTAGCATTTCCCCATTTAATAGTATTTTTGTCTGCACACGGAGGCAGACTTAAATTAGCTTTGTTTTGTTTGTTGGTGCTATTAGTATTGTGCCACCCGGGTAAAAAGGTTAAATTAGAGTATTTTTCCGCTTGCTCACGAGTGTATTCATGATTATTAGCAGTTTTGAAGTCGATATAAATTCGCGTCATAACGAGGAATTATGATAAATGGCAGAGTGAAGTGAAAAAAAAGAAGACTAGTGCAATGTATAAACCGGCCATTTGCTGGTCAGAAGCAATGATCGAAGCTAACGCGCATGCGCGCTGAGTGGCTAGCCTATAATTTCAGATGCATGCCGGACGGTGGGCAAATTGTACATACACACACGTTAGCTGGGCACTGCTGGGTACCGACCGCCAGCCGTTGCTGCCGCGACCAGCTGGGCATTACTGGGTACCGCCGGCTACTGCTGCCAATGCTGGGCACTACTGCCTAGCGTTTCCTCCCACCGGGAGATCCGCGCAGCTCCAATGCTGCCGAACGAATGAGGCATTTGTTCGGAAATGTGTCTTTTATCATGGCATCGGGTACCATTGCATGAACAAAAGGGGGTATCAACTAAAGCAATGTGAATCAAATTCATTAAAAGGAGGGGAATCAGATGTTTCGCCAAACACTTGCGTGAAACAGAATCTACCTCTCGAGAACAAAGAATAAGAAGAAGAAGACGATGTGGGACGTCTCTTGCTTAGATTTGAAAACCAGTGCTAGGAAATTTTGGTTAATTTACTCTGCGAATCGAAATTATAAGACATCACCTTACATTTACGTTATTTTTAATAAGTTAATGTTAAAAATCAATTTACTTGATTACTTAAACTGATACGTAGTATTATTTCCAATCGATTGGTGCAAACGATATAAAAATCGTTTATGCAATGACTCTAGTTATTATCGCTCAAAATATCCAAAACGACCCGTAACGCGGTCGATTTTAGAAATTTTAGAACGGCGCCCCAGTATAGAAATGAAAGACGTAGTCCTACGTCAAAAAATCATCGCGAAACCCCCTATCTCAGAGTGAGTTAAAATCGCGATAAATGGAAACTGCACGAGAAACGATCAAGATGAAAAAAAAAATGCAAACTCAGCAACATCGTAACACATGTTTTACAACCATTTTCACTTACAACCTTTGCAACGAGTTTGAACTTTTTTTTTTGCTCCTCTTGGCCCCTTCCCGAAAAAAAAAACTTCCAATTGGATCACTTCAAGATGAACCAACGAAAAATAAAAAAAAAAGTTTTCAAACTCGCTCTCGTTCGAGCGCTTTGCCATCGTTGGTTTTGTGGTTTTTTTTTTGCATGAAAAATAATGGGTAGTGGAATTTAAACTAACTTTCCCATAGGAAAAGAAAACCCAGCTACCGGAGAGGGGAGTGTTTTAGCGACCCCTGTTGTCTAAATGACGCGGAGGCGAGGATGACGATGAAGTTCGGAGTTTGTTAACTTAATTCCGTGTAAATGTATTTTTTTTAATGTCATGCTTGTAACAATCAGGATGGTCCAAAATGGACCAAGGAAATGATGATCAATTTATTCGGGATTGATGGAAGGTACTTGTCTCAGAAAAAGGAAAATTAGTAACTCATGTAAAATTAAATTATCACGTCATCATTAAGCCGGTAAGGGAAGTGACACTTTGAAAATGCTAAAACTGTTTCAGCTGCGCTGTATTAGCTAAAAAGGAAGATCCGGAACAATAGGGTGGTTCAAAGTTTGATTGATTCGGTTCCACCTCAGTTAACCGATTCCTATTTAGGTGCTGACTTTTCTCCCAAAATTTGAGCTCAACTGGAAGAATCAGAACCCGATTTAGAATCAATTGAGTGGGGGTGGAGCCGAATCGTTTCTTTGAACCACCCTACTGTACATAATCATGCTAAAATTAAGCGAAGAGTTTCTCGAAAACATTCCAAAAAACTTTCTCCCAATGCTTGCACGTGGTCGCTAGCGTGAACTGACGGACGCGTCGCTCGGTGGGCCACATTTTACAGCACTTTATGAGAGTTGTTCCATTGCGTCTGAAAACATTCAACTCCCGGGCGTCCCCTACGTTTTCCGCTCCAGCATTCTGCATCACCGAACAACGAAAAAAAGGGCCGAATTCCTCTTCCCCGGAAATGTGGGATGAAATGGTGAGGCTATTTCAGTCGCGCGAAATTTACTTTCATTCTCCATACTGGAGCCATTCACCGCCACCACCAGAACGAGGGCGAGGACGACGAATGAAGCTGTAAGATGCCTTGCCAAACAGGATGTGTCACTTGATTCAGTTTGCATCGGTCGACCGGTGCGGCGTGAGGTGATGGTGTGTCTTGCCACATCCTGGATGATGCGGCACCGTGGTTTGCCTTCTGGCACAAAAGATGACGCTTTCGCAGTAGCATTACCACCCTTAGCCCGGAATCAGGTTCCAGCTGGAGGATGCGAAAAAACAGGGACCACAATTCGACCGACGAATACGACGGCACACACAAAAGCACATCATCACGTTTTCCCACTTACGTGTGTCGAAAGCTGGTTAAAATTTGATAAGGAAACCGGGAGAAAAGCGAATCCCATCTGCTCCAATGATGGTTTGGTTTAGTTTGGTTGGTTGGCATCTACGTTGATGCTGCTACTGACTCCGGTTGCAGGAGAGTAGTCAGGAACAAGGCGTGATCTAACGTGAAATGGGATTAAAACTTAATTTCAGACTGGCAGTGTGTAGAAATTTGACGTTTCCTGTTTATTTAGTCTTTCCTGGAGAAGTGGGGTTTGAGTCTTGAACTTCTATTTTTTATGAACATTGTCTACAACCATACCAATTTTAAGGACGTTCGGGCAAATTGATTAAGACCTGGAACTCGATTTATCGAGACATTCTCCAGAACCTCACCGTCGGTACTTTTTGGCTTGCATTGGCTATTTGGCATTGCAGGTCACGTTTCATTCAGTGAAAGGCGAAGAATGAGGCATTCGGTGACTAGGTCTACGTTCGTATCCCATGTCATGTTTCCGCTTGGAAGAAGTTCAAATTTCCTAGGGTGTTGTACATCGCGTATTCACTTTGTCGAATTCATTCGGGTCACAACAATTATTCATCTTCCTTTTTCTTTTCAGCACCATAAGCCGTATCATTATTCAATCTGCTTTGAATTCAGGAAAACACGCTCCGAATGTTATTTGACAAAATTCTGCATACCAAATTCTATTCTACTTCATCGGTATTTTAAAGCTTACACTACCGTATAAACCCACGAGTACGTGTGATTTCAGAGATTAATCATCGGAAAATCATTCTTCATGTACGACTTTAAAATGTATCTCTTTACAGGGTGGCAAAAGTTAATTGTCAGTAATATAAATGTTCATAAAAACACAACGAATGGCTTAACGACTGTTCCAGAAAGTATAAGCACACCTTGTTTTAACGGTCATTTTGAATATAATAAAATATTTCAACATGTTTTGGTTGCGTCCTTTTGTTTGCACATTTCTGAATGACATAGCATCAAAAAAGTGCTCAGTTTTGTGTTACCTATCAAAATGCGCGGTCTTACTCCGAAACAACGAAAAAGTGTCGTGCACAAATGGTGCACTGTGAGCGGACTCTCCTTGAGAAAATTGGCCAAGGAAGAGGGTGTAAGCGTCGGAGCGGTACCATCTGCGATTCAAAAATGCCGTGCCAAAGAAAGACTTGGGATAAAAACATACCGGAAGCAGAAAAAAACCAAAAGGAACCCAAAACAGACCGCGTCCGTGAAACCACGGGCCCGCAAACTCTACGGTTCGTTATTGTGTAGAAATTCTGGGTGTATAATAATGGACGATGAAACGTATGTGAAACTAGATTACAAAACGATTCCCGACCCGTACTTCTATACTGTAAGCGAAGACAAAGACATCCCCGAAACGGAGAAGGCAATTTTTACCGAAAAAACCGGTAAGAAGGTTATGGTTTGGCAGGCAATATGCGAGTGTGGTAAAACATCTAGTCCGTACATCACAACGGAGACGATGAACACTCAGAAATACGTTAAGGAATGTCTCCAGAGGCGAATATTGCCGATGATCAGGCAGCATGAAGGTGAAGTAGTGTTTTGGCCTGATTTGGCGGCATGGTACAAAAGTCAAAATGTATGTCTCGTGCCGAAAGACATGAATCCGCCGAACTGCCCGGAGGGACGGCCAATCGAGACTTTTTGGGCTTTAACCAAAGCAAAGCTTTGAAAACTCATAAAACCAGCGGAAGACATCCAAAAAATTTAAAAAGATTGGCCAAAAGTGGTCAAAAAGGTGGGAAGTACCTCTGTGCAGAAGCTAAAGGGTCATGTTCGAGGAAAAGTTAGGAGTCTTGGCTATGATTAAATATTTTGAATAAACGAAAGTAAAATATCATATGAAACACAAATACAAATATGATTTGCCAAGTAAAATTATTAAAACTATAAAACACATGACTTTTTTGTTATTTTGAAAGTGTGCTTATACTTTCTGGAACAGTCTATATAATCAATAAACGCAACAAACTCTTATGAAGGGGATTTCTTATTACTATCGTAATGGTTTGGGCCGAATGGTCTCAGATTGTTAAGAAACTTTGTCCACGCGTAGGATTCATGGATATATAAACAAAAAATAAGTATTAAAAAAATCAGAGTTGCCAGTTCGATGGCTTTTTTTTTGTTTTTGAGTAATGTTCGAAAAACTATGGGCCCGTCACTCGTCTTCATAAAAAAAAAATAAAAAGTTAATAAAACGGTCGTCTTCTTGTTTGCTCGGTTTGTTTTTTTTTTCATTCGATTGGTGGCCGCTAGGTAGCTTGCTTTTAAAATAAGTTCATTTTTTAAGGCTCAACTGCTAATCCTTTAAGGAGCCGATGGTTTATTAATTAATTCTTTAACAATAGCCAACGGTGTATTATGGCAAAGGCTTACATCTTCATGAATACTCGTGACTTTGATGGGCGAGGGGAGGAGGGGAGGGCGGTGCCAATGGGATGCGTGGCAGCATGTGCCCCCATGGAATCTTATATCCAATCCAAATTTAATTATATATTATATTCAAATGTGTTTTCTTCATAGCTATACTTTAATAAACTCTCTACCAAGCAACTACCTTAAACAAAATTAACAAACCACATATTTATCTTTAAAGCATACGTTAGGTACTTATAAGCGAATTGGAGGAAGACATTTTTCGATTTTTTTTTGTATGAAAACGAGTGATGAGCCCATAGTTTTTCGAACACGACTCAAAAACAAACAAAAAACTCATCGCCAAAATTTCACGTAAGCTTATGAATCAATAAACAATATATTTTATCAATTTTTTTGTATAACTCAGAACATGTTTTTTTCGGCTTTTCCAAGCAATTTTCCTTCACTGTGGAAAATGTTGTAGGAAAAATGGCAAGGCTGAATATTTTAATATTGTTTTTTTTATATATCCATGTAGGGTTCATACTTTCGTGGACAATTTATACGATAATAAAAGGTAATCCCCTGAACTTAATTTTTATTACTAGGAATTTACATGCTGTGCCTATTTTTTTATGAACAGTCGTAGACTTTTTAAAAGTTTGCAACTGACAGGCACCGTTTCTTGCGGCATATCAAGAGTTTCTTGAAAGATTGTAGATTGGGACTTTTTGTGCTTTCAGTATAACTGATCTCTATGCGAAGAAATTTAGAGGACCGAGATTTCTTCACAAGATTTCAGTCCTCCAGACAGGCCATTCTTGTGGTGATATGAAATGGGCAAATTTTGGCGACACTACTTCTGGTAGTTGTTTGATGAGAAGGGCCAGAATCCTGTTGAAAACTGTTATTTCCGTCTGGAATCAATATCGAAGCATGTTGTAACAAGTGACTCTTTGAAACATGTTCGATTTAGTAATTATTGTTGATTTTGACTCGATGAAAAGTAAGCCAAAAGTATACCACTACCAATGGTTATGGAAACACCAACCTATGTTTGGGTACACCTACAAGCTTTGCTGAATGTATCTTATCATTCTGTTGGTTACGAGTATCTTGCAACTGAAACATTCACAATCCGCGTGCCGCGGAAGACACCTTACTTCAAAACACTCTTTCTTTTGTTTGTTTTTATTCCGCGAATTCGCTGTTTTTATACGCATTGAGTTTCAAATCATGGGTGATGAGGTGGGTGTTGGCCAAATTTGGATTTTTCAGATATAATCCTAAATAGGTTGTAGAGTATTTTTCATACGCCTAGTGACCTTACGTCCGTGATCCATCACAATATTATCTACTGTGATGTGTCCAACTCAATGGGTAAATTGAACTGAAAGTGATTTTGAAAGAAGGGAAACTTGGAGTTGAGCACACGTACCCACTGGTTGACGCTAAATATTGGCCAACGTTTGCACATTTGTTTGGATTTGTTAAGCAACACAGGTTTCCAGACCCAAATTTCGGATGCCGTGTTGACCATGACTTTCTGTCCATGAGCCTGGTCACTTTTCAAATCACAAAATAGCATGCAGTTGTGAGCTTGTAAATTTTTCACAATATATTAGCGATAAATCTGAGAGGTTAGATTCGTCGACTAAGATCATCAGATTTAGCTCGAATGAGCTTCAGTTGAATAAACAACTGAGTATTGTAGTCGTTTATTCAATAAAAGGTTCTCACTATCCATTCAATGCTCATTTCAGCCAATGGTGCCTAACACATAGTTGTAATCAACCATCGATAACTCGCAACATTCATTTCATAGAAAAGGCTATGCTCTTCGCACATCCGGGGGACTACAGGGATTCTACTTATATCTTGGTTCTTATTTTTGTTTCTTTTCAGGCAACAAATAGTTTATTTCTATCAAATTTTGAAGACAATATCTAATATCTCTTTTTATCACATTTTTTTAAGTAGTGGTGCTTCGGTTGGGCATGGAGATGAATTGGTGTACCAGAGCCTTGACAGACGCCTGTGGAGTTGGGTAGAGGCGTCTCGTGAGGTAGTAAGTGCTCTCAAGGACGTGGAGCAGGACAGGTAATTGTTACCCATTGTATCTATATGTCCTTTTTTAATAGGTTTGCGCAGACCATCAGTTAAATCAGTTGCGTTGATGCGTTGTTCTGTAATGTTTTGTTATCGGACGTCTATGTCTATTGTTTTGGATGCCTATTGCGTCACCATTGCGTTGCCGTCGCGCGAGTGATCGAGTGAGCATGAGAAGTCGTGGTTCGCCGGGTAAGATGGGTCGATGGAGGGGTTTAAATTGTGTAAATTGTGTATTTAATTGTGATCCAAATTATTCGTTTGCCATGCTCGTCGGGCCACTATATCTTGGAACAAATAAACCACTGTCTCATTTTGTAAGTGACTGCAGCGACATCCGTACTGTTGGTGTAGATCGGTCCAAGTTGGCTCTGAGGCGTTGAGATGAATTGCCTTATTTTCCTAATGAAATACCACTATCACACTCTGTGAGTGGCCCCAATTGCATCCTTACTGTTGGTTTAATCGGTCCAAATCGGCTTTCCAGCATTGTAAAACATCTCTTAGTTTTCCAATGAAAAACCACTATCACATTTTGTGAGTGGTCCCAATAGCATCCTTACTGTTGGTTTAAACCGGTCAAAATCGGCTTTTCAGCACTATTAAAAATCACTTTGTTTTCCCAATGAAAAACCACAATCACACTCTGTGAGTGGCCCCAATAGCATCCTTACTGTTGGTTTAAACCGGTCAAAATCGGCTTTTCAGCACTATTTAAAATCACTTTGTTTTCCCAATGAAAAACCACAATCACACTTTGTGAGTGGCCCCAATAGCCCCAACAGCATGGTTTAAATCGGTTCAAATCGGAAATCGGTACTAATATTCAAATATTTCACTTGACAACTTATCGTTAACCAAAACGAACCCTGCTGCTATCCAATCCTGTTGTCCAAAATCCCAGTGATTTCTCGTGGAAGTGCAGTGGATTCCACGGCTTCCAATAACGCGAGTATCACGTCAACATATTCCTACCCTTTCCTTACTTGACCTGCATTCGGACAGGGCCGGCGCCGGTATTGCCTTAGTTTGAGATCACCAGTTTTTACACATTGAAGATGTATGTTAGTCCCAAGCATCATCTGTTGGTTCTCTGTGTAGTTACAGCTGATCTGGCAACAACGGAGTAGCAACCTCGGGCGGTCAATCATGCTCATGCTCATGCTTTGAGTTTCAAATCATGGTTGATGAAATTCTGGATCGACGAATGGGAAATATTCAGAACCTTGGCAATCGCCCACCCTCATTGTGTCGGATTCGGTTTCGTTACCTTACGCGTTTAACCATCATTTTGGTCATGACCGTTAGATGAGGTCCATGCGTTTGGTTGATTTTGTACGAGCCAGTCTTTTAAGGTGTGGCCCATTTAGTTTTGAAACACACATTTTTGATTCTTACAGCGATCCTAGTGGTCGGATTTGTAAACTATTACATCTTATGTGTTCCCTATAACAATAACAACATTTTTTCGCGGTGTAGTTCGAACATGTTTCAGAGAAATACACCTTTCGTGGTCTGGGCCCAAACTTGCTAAAGTGTTGGGTTTTCCCCGAAATACCATGTGGCGTGTTTTGAAAATGTACAGAGAAACTTTGTCGACGGATCGCATGCCTTAAAGCAAGCGTCGGGCGGGTACTGTCAACAGTCAACTGCGGAACAAAGTCATCAAGAACATTCAGGCAAACCCCAACATCTCAGATCGCAAATTGGGCAAAAAGTTTTGCGCCGCACGCAGTACCGTGCAACGGATTCGTCTCCGGGAAGGCTTCAGAAAACTGTATGCTCAGGTATTGACAAAATTCAATGGCTGTCTCCTCATGGATGATGAAACCTATGTAAAGGCCGATTTCAAACAGCTACCGGGACAAATATTTTACTTGGCTACGGCTCGGGTAGATGTTCCTGCCACATTCAAGTTTGTGTTTGCAGATAAATTTGCAGGTTAATACATGATTTGGCAAGGCATCTGTAGCTGCTGTAGAAAGACCAAGGTTTTCATCACTGATAAGATATTTAATTCGGAGCTGTACAGAACGGAATGTCTCCAAGAGCGAATATTGCCATTCATCAGACCCCACAATGAAACTGTCATGTTTTGGTCAGATCCTGCAAGCTGTCATTACAGTAAACCAGTGCTACAGTGCTATGAAATCAACGGGACTAAGTTTATACCGAAAGAAATCAACCCACCAAACTGTTCACAGCTCAGACCGATAAAGAGATTTTGGGCTATTATGAAGAGGAAGCTGAAGGTCGTTAAAAGCATCAATAAATTGAGTGGAAGTGGAAAAAGATTGCCAAAACGATGGATGAGAATAATGTGCGACGGTTAATAAAACGTATTCCGGGAAAAGTGCACAAATTTCTTCGAAATCGAGATTCTTAATTTGCTTTTATATTTTCCCTCTAAAGATCACATAAAGTCAAACATTTTAGTTTAAACAGAATACAGAATACTTTAATGTATAGCCGAAATATGCGCAAAAGTCTATGTTCCAATTCTGAGTGGGCCACACCTTATGGTGCGGAATCTTTCGTTCACAACACTGTCTAAATTTCTTCAAATATAAACCTACTACCAGCTCTTGTCTTAGGTCCATGTTTATAGCGTAACCAAAACAATCAATCCTCCAAAACAAATCGCATCCGTCAAATGCCAGATGATTGAACGAACAATGACAAACCAAACCGTGAAAGCGATACACTGAGACAAAAAAAAACAGGCAACCTTTGCCACCCTGTAAATAGGAAAATCTCCTGATATCGTTTTAATAGCGGCATAACTGGATGGCTTAATAGTTGACACGTAATCCGATCAAAGATAAAATAAATATTTATAATAAGACTAGATTGAATCCTTAACGATCCAAACCGGATGTTCACAAGTTACATAAATGCGTTAAAAAAGCTCGTTATAAGGGATTAAGGGATAACAGGGACCATACGCAGCTAAATGAGCAACATTAGATACACTAAAGCCATGCAGTTTTTAATTAAATTATAAATGTTAAACGCTAAAGTATGCACTGAACATAATGTTAATAACTAACCTAGCTGCTATTTGTTTCATATTATCGAAATATACTGGAAAATGAATCTCATTCACCGGCGAATGAATGGAGGATTCTAATTTAAAATATGCTTACAAACGATCTACGCTGATAAAAGTATTGAGGTGAATAGAGCCTGTCCACGTTAAATTTAGACCACCAAAATAATAGCAACAAAACAATTTACAAATTTCCAACAAAACCGACTATTTATATCACAATAACAGAGCTACATGTACAATAGAAACAGTTGATTAAGATGTTAATACTTCTTTCTGTAAAGTTCTCGAACTTTCTGTGGTATACCCGCCATCAGGTTCCGTTTGGTATCCTCAGATACACCCGTCGTGACGATTCTCCACCCGAGGAAAGGTTGATACCAAATTGAGAACAAGTTCTAATATCAGATTATCAGTGTTTGATCACTAAATATGTTATCATTTGGGCTGAATAAACAGCCAAAATAACAACATAGATAACAAATTAAGATTCGTTGGATATCACAATAATAACTCGTTTTATTATCACTGAGTTCATTTTGATAACTAAATTTTTTTGATAAATAAATTTTCTGGGATGATTTCAAACTATGTTATCAACATGATCGTACACTAATGATGAGAAGCTACATTTCATATCCATCACATGCTGGTAATAATCAGCATTCGTCAGTATGCTGGTAGAATTCAGTAACATTCGTCAAAAATCGTCTATAAAATTTGATGACAGCTGATAACTATTTTTTTCAATGTTGATAACTTAATTTGTTATGTTATCACAGTTATCTGAGATAACAAAACTTGTTACTTATTTGATAACAGTTTGTTATTTTACTTTGCTAGGGCTTTGCAAGTTTTTTACTTTGCAAGTTCTGGACAGTTTGGTGGATTGGCTGTTTTTGGCACGCATTTGACCTCTTGTATCTTATACTATTCCAGGACGGATTTCGCATAGTTACAAGAAGCCAAATCAAGCCAAAACAGAGCTGGAGATTCGTGACTTCTGATAAACGGTAGCAACCGCTTTTGCAGACACTCTTTCTCGTACACATCCTTATTGACAAAGCCGGTAGAGACGAAACTTGTAGATTTTCCGTCACAACTATATATCATACCTGCAAACGAAATCGACAAACTTTCGGTGTTTTCGGGTCACGCAGCAAATTTCTATAGGTCCAAAAATCAAAGCTAAAACAAGTTTTGAAGTTAAACGTGGTTCTTGGTTATGCAAAAAAAAATAGGTAGGTCTTTATAACTACTAGCGGTACTATCAATAATTTGGTAGCTTGTGGAAACGATTTATATTCATAAAGATAAAAAAGATCTAAGCTGAAGCAAGTATTAAGAAGTAGTTTTGTTCTATGTTATCCAAGAATTGCGTGGAATAGAGGTCTCTATATTCACAAGTGACACCATTAAATGTTTGATAGTTTATGAGTACGGAAAAAATTCCAGCAGGTCCAAAGATATAAGATGAACCAAATATTGAGATGAAAATTTGATGTAGGTTATCCAAGAATTCTCTGAAGTTAAAGCCTTCATTTCTACAATCAAACCCATAAATTTTTAGACCGTCGTTGATAGGAAAGATAAAAATTCATGGTGGTTCAAAAATCAGAAAAGGTCGGTTGTGTACGGAAAAAAATGACATACGCCAATATCACGAGTTCGAATCTCGTTCCCGGACAAGTTACGAAAAACTAAAAAGGCATATTCACAAGAAACATATTCACTGAATATCTTGGAAGTCCAACAAACATTATGAGATAATCTTTTAGGTTATCCAAACTATCCTGGAATATAAAACTGAAAATCTACAGTTGTAACTGTATAGAAAATCAAACAAAGTAACAATATGTAGGGTAAGAGGATGTAATGTTAGCCTAGCTCCTTCATTCGGCGTAATGAATCAAATGTGTCATTAATTAAGCGATAATCAACAAAATCATGTTGCTATTAGGATGACCGATGTAATCCGAAGCAATTGAGACAATATTTATCAACTTATTTTTGTTCACTTCCGCGTAATTTTCGATTTCTTGAACTTCTGGGGCATCATGATTTCACTGGTTAAGAGGAACAGATGATTCACACGATCTTCAAGTGATCTAACTTTGGCTTAATTGAATCGATAAAGCAAGTTATGCAGTCTGGGTGTGCAGAAAATAGTTATACGTTACAAACTAAGTGTTTACAATAATAATGATTTTAAAAGAAAATCGAACACCCAATGTTGGGGACATATTTTTTTGTTTGTTCCCAACTATGGCCTGTTGTATCAATAACTTAGTAAAAAGGTTGTTATTGGTAAAATTTCACATGGCAATGGATAATGGAAATGGAAAATCATTGTATAGTGAATTATAATATTTTCATTATTGAATGGCTGATAAATCATATATGAACTTAAGTGTTTCGAGGCAGTTTTATTTTGTTTGTTTTGTGAAATGTTGCATTAAGTAAATCGATTACAGCAAGCAATGCCTTAATGCATAAAATTAGAAAAAAACCATACAAAGACTGCAGTTTGTAATAAATCCATCGAATGGGACGAAGTTGCATCTGTAAATAGACCCAATTTGGTGCTTATAGACCGACATTAAATTCATATTCCTCGAACGTTTCTGGCTTTATAAAATGAGGTGTGTAACTTTTCGTGATACATACTACCAAATGTATTTTCAAACCTATCTTAGCAAGTGTCTAGCTAGTTGAATATCGCTTACAGCTTAAAAGCTGTACAGCTTAAAAGCTGTATGAGTTATCATAAAAAATGTAGTAGAACATTGCATAATAGGCTGAGTTATGGGACACATACCCTATTTGACCAATTTAAGTGATTCTTGTGGAAGGTGTAATTAGATATCTTGGGATGTTCTAGATCACCAAAACTGCCCTTGAGTACTGAAGTTAGGATCTACTGTAAATCTTTAGTTCTGAACTCATGGACAGGTTGGATGAGCTTGCACATTTCAAAAAAATAAATCCTTCTCTTTCCAATTACTTTTATGTTATTCAGCACCAATGTAATCAGAACATACCAAATTGCTTGTATAAAAACAGTTGGAAAATTTTAGTTTTATTTTCTAGAATTACGGAACAAGTGCAACTTAGAATTTTGTTTTGAATCTCGTTAATCTTAACAGCGCTTCTCATACGATTAAGGTTTTGCCTTTCACAAAGTAACATTGATGTTATCTATATAAATAAAAATGAGTTGGGGTTTCCTTTGTCACGATTTAACTCGCGAGCGGAAGAACCGATCGGCGTGAAATTTTGTATGCAGAGATTTTTGGGGCCGGAGAATAATCTTATGATGGTTTGAGAAAAGAACCAATTTAGCATGTGAGTTTGAAGGCAAAGGTTTCTATGGAGTGAAACTCCCCGTCATAAAGGGGGGCTCCCATACAAATGAAACACAAATTTCTTCACAACTCGAGAACTAATCAAGCAAAAGAAACCAAATTTAGCATGTGTGAGTTTTTGAAGGCAAAACAGGTTTCTATGGTAGCTTGAGAACCCTCCCCGTCATAAAAAGGGGGGGCTCCTATACAAATAAAGCACAATATTCTGCATAACTCGGGAATTAATCAAGCAAACGGAACGAAATTTAGTATGTGGTGGTTTTCGACGACAAAAAATTGTTCTATGTTGATTTGAGACCCCTCCCCTTTTTGAAAGGGGGGGAACCTATTCAAATGAAACGCAAATCCTTGCATAACTCGAGAACTAATAAGAGAAATAGAACCAAATTTCGCATGTGGAAGTTTTTGAAGGAGGGAAATGTTTCTATGGTGATTAGAGACTCTTCCGTCATATGAGGAGGAAGGTGGGAGGGGGTGCTCTCGAACAAATGCAACACAAATTTCTGCATAACTCGAGAAATAATCAAGCAAATGGAACCAAATTTGGAATGGACGAGTTTTTTAAGGCATGAAATGATTTTATGGTGGTTCAAAGCTCCTCCTCCCTCTAAAAAGAGGGGCTCTCATACAAATGAAACAAATTTCAACCAAACATGAGAACAATACCTACTGCTTTGCAAATTTGTATTCAGTGGTTTTAGGGTCCGGGAAAGCATCTTATGATAGTTCGAGAGCCCTCCCGCTTCTAGAAAGGGTGGGATCCCATGCAAATGAAAAACAAATTCCTGCATAACTCGAGAACTAATCAAGCAAATTGAACCAAAATTGGTATGGGTGAGTTTTTGAAGGCAAGAAATGTTTTTGTGGTAATTTAAGACCTCTCGTCACTCTGAATAGGGGGGCTACCATACATACGAAACACAAATTTAAACCAAACATGAGAACTATCCCTACCGCTATGCAAATTTGTATGCAGGGGTTTTTGGGTCCGGGAAAGGATCTTATTATAGTTCGACACCCCTCCCGCCTTTAGAAAGGGGGCTCCCATGCAAATGAAAAACTATTTTCTGCATAACTCAAGAACTAATCAAACAAATGGAACCAAATATGGCATGTGGAGGTTTTGTAGGCAAGAAATGTTTCTACGGTGGTTTGAGACCCCAAGCAAAAGAAACCAAATTAGGCATGTGTGAGGTTTTAAAGGCAAGAAAGGTTTCTATGATGGTTTCAGATTCCTCTTCGCCCTGAAAAGGGGGACTCCTATACAAATGAAATACAATATTCTGTATAACTCGAGAACTAATCAAGCAAATTGAACCAAATCTGGCATGTGGAGGTTTTTGTAGATGAATACTGTTTCAATGCTAATTTGAGACACCTCCCTATTCTGAAGGGGGCGAGGGGGCTCCCATACAAATGAAACACAAATTTATGCATAACTCGAGAACTAATCAAGAAAATGGAACCAAATTTGGCATATGGAGGTTTTTGAAGGAGAAAAATGTTTCTATGATGATTTGAGACCCCTCCTACTTCTAAAAATGAAGGGAGGGATCTCCCATATAAATGAAACACAAATTTTTGCTCAACTCGAGAACTAATCCAGCAAATGGAACCATGGAGGTTTTTGAAGGGGAGAAATGTTTTTATGGTCATTGAGACTCTTGCGCCTTCTGAAGGGGGGGCTCTAAAACAAATGAAACACAAATTTTTGCATAACTCGAGAACTAATAAAGCAAATGGAATCAAATTTGGCATGTGGAATTTTTTGAAGGAGAGACATATTCCTATGGTGGTTTAAGACCACTCTGCCCTCTTAATGAGGGGGGTCCCATAGAAATGAAACGCAATTTTCTGCATAACTCGAGAACTAATAAAGCAAATGGAATCAAATTTGGCATGTGGGGGTTATTGGAAACAGGATTTTAGGTTATATTAAAATGGATTTCTGTCTGACTGTCTGTCTGACCGATCGGAGTGAAAATATGTATGCAGGTATTTTTGGGGCTGGGGAAGGTTCTTATGATTGTTCGAGACCGCTTCCCCCTTCCGGCTCGAATACAAATGAAACACAAATTTCTGCATAGCTTGAGAACTATTCAAGCAAATGGAATCAAAAATGGTATGCGGGGTTTTTTGAATGCAAGAAATGTTTCTATGGTGAATTCAAATACAAATTTCAACCAATCCTGAGAATTATCCAGGTAACTAAGCCACAAACTGTGTATTGTCTAGGTAAGAAGAATGTTCTGATAAAAGTTTGAACTCCTTATTACTCAAAAAAAAACTCATTAAAAAAAAGCGTCAGTTCTATGTAATGTTCATTCATTTAGTTATAGGCGTAGCAACGCTCGCACCGGGGTCAGCTAGTTTATACTAGAAATATTAAAATAATTTACCATGTCTGTACTCTGTACTGAATATTTCAAGCTTAGTTGAATATCATTATCCTTAGGTGTCGTTGTATTTCCAATATAAATTGTTGTATTGTTGTTGTATTTCTATTTGAAATACCGAGTTTTATTTGGACCATTCCCCATTCAGTTGTCAAAATGGCGTCTGGCGAACAAAATCTGTTAGAAGATCTGACGCACATGAAAAAAATGGAAGCCGTAATTTCAAAAAGGAATAAAAGTTGATGATTCAAAAAATATCATAATCAGTGTACGCTTATTAATGTTTGATCAACTTTTCAACATTCCACACTTTAGTTAGTAGGGAAGAGGATAAACGTTGCCCTTGAACGCTGATTGTTTGTTAAAAAAAATCCTTTCGAACGTAGAATTGAATTTAATGAGATCCAAAAATAACCCGAAAGCTGCTAACAAAAAATCACTTAATCCAACACGAAGCCAACCTACCGGCACTGATTTCAGTTCAAGAAACCACAGACCACTCAACCGTGTTCTAATCTCACCATCGAAATTGCGTGTGTTGGGTTGCGTGAAAAGTGCGGACTTCGCATGGTCAAACCCGCTTGGGTGAATTAATCAACTAGGTCCATTAATAATTCATCACAACGGATATAACTACGTCCTGCAGCTATACAAATCACACACTCTATCATAATCGAGTTTGCCGGTCGTGGAGCCCAACAGTCTGGTATGGGACACCATTGACGAAGACCGACGGCAGTAGAATGCATGTTGTACAGATTTTGCCAACATGCTTGCACGTCGTTGCTTCCACATCTAATTCTAGTAACAAATGCAAGTCTGTACGTTTTCAAAGTCCGTAGAACTTTCCGATTTCGTGAGCAGCTGACAGAAGCAGCAAGTAAGCTCCCCATTCGTCAGGTGTATGTATGCTTATCGTTGAGAATATGACGATAGTGTTTGTTGTTGTGAACACGCTACTTCACACCTTGCGCTTACATTTGATCAAGTAGTGGACTAGGTAGGTGAGAATATTTCAAGAGTGGCCAATAGTTTCAATGGTTTGGTGCCAGCTGGCACATACTGGCTCCCAGTCGGTCATGGACCGTTAAGTACCACTTCCAGTTGTTGCCGGCTGCCAGTGGCTTCATTCTATCGTTAGCATTCAGTATTCGCACCAGTCCGGACGGAGACGAGTTGAGTGAATGCAAACGGAGAAGAGATGTGGAAGCAGTAGGTACATACAATCGCTCATCGAGGTTTACTTTGTTTGGTGAGGCGTGGAAGATTTGTAAATAACGTGTAGGACTAAGCGTTTCATCGTATGTTGCAACGAAGAACACAACGAATTTTCACTCAACTTTTCGCAATAACTTGATGGCGAGATAAATTATGATTGAAGTTGAAACATTTGCTCTCACCCGCAGAATTAATCGATTTTAGAAGGTATAAGGACCCTTCGTGGTTGATTTTTTTCAAGTATCATGTTTTGTTTCAGGCCACAATAAACAGACCTCAGTTTAAGTAATCAAAAACTGCTCACATCCTTCTTCATAAATAGAATTGACAATGTAGAAAAGCCACCGAATATGTCGTGTTTATTTAATTATCCACGCTTGCTTCTTGAGTAAACTGTGACGTGCATAAGACTAAACACCCTACGGATGCTGCGAGAAAGAACGCATCGCATGAAAGCGAGTACAAACGATCTGCTTTGTTTATGATTAGCAGCATATGAGCGCGTATATACATGGTACTTACACCACCAGAACCAACCATATGCCGACACTCAGTGTTCTGCTTGTTTTGACGTGAAACACATTTTTCTCTTTGTACTACCACACAGCATACCTTTGCAGAGGAACATGAGTAACTATCAATTTGAACTCCAGCAACTTGGAGCGTATCGTTCGGAATTAATTTCATTCGCAACCACCCCTCCTGGATCTATTTACTCCTCACTCGCAAATAAATTCAATATTGCGTCATTTCTCTTCTGTCAGACCTCTACACGGGCAGTAGCATCCCCTAAATCCCGCAAAACCTACTCTGATGTAAGCTCGCTTCATTGATCTTTCTGCCACTCGCACCCGCATACGAAATTATGCGTCACGTACGGTTGGAGACGTCGCTTTTTTTTTTGGTTTGTCGAGACGAGCAGCTAGCAAAGAAAAAAAAGACGTGCGAAAGGCTGAAATAGATTCATCACATGATTATTGCCCTCTAGCCCTCTATATCTGTTCGTGCCTGTCGTCATTGCCAGCTATGCCTTGTCGGTTTTCTGGCATTCACAGGTTTCGCGTGCCAGAATTCCACTGCCAACATTATCACGAACCAACCGGGATCCCAGATCCGGGGGATGAAATTAAGACACTGCCAAGCATTTACCGCCTCCGTCGTCAATGAGCTAAATCATGAGGGTCTAATAGGATCACACGTGCTTCAGAGGGAATGTATTTTTTTTTAAAGATGCGAAGCTGAGTGAGAGTGTTTCATCTAGAGCGAGTTGCTTGGATGGATCTTCGAAGAAATTGGAACTTGCTATTAATTAACACCTCTGATATTGTTGTTTTGGATATCAATGTTGGCATTGAACCAATTCAGAAATTTCATAGGTGCGTTGCATTGAAGACACTCCATATTGCAAAAAAATACCTCAATTTGTGCTGTAGCAACTCGTATCTCTTGGATAACATAATAAAAACTTTAATTTTCATACTATGACGAACAATACAATAAGACCTAAGTCCGATTTTTGTACAAAATGCTCATGTTTGGGGGCTTGTCTTCAATTTTTCAGAGAACCAATTCAGCTGAAATGTCGGCTGTAGTCTGGTAGTAGTCTGGTTGGTAAATGACTGGACAATGCGTACCATCGGTACTTCGCGTACCTGCAGGTATAAAATAGATCCTACTGCGATCCCTAGCCTCTTGTCCAGTCACTCCTATCCCTACCTCCTCGTGGTGCCGACTGGGTATGAGTACCCATAGGAAAGATCGGGTAACCAACCCCGGTGAGACCTTGGTCATATGCTGACAGGGAAGGGGGGGGCTGCCCTCTTCAAAGGGTGCAGTCTATCTGAGCGTCTGTTCTCCATGTTAGGGGCGGCTCAAAACAGCGTCTGTTCTCCATGTTAGGAGCGGCTGATCGATCATCGTCCTTGTGCCAGCGTGGGACTCTAAATAGTGCTGTTCACGATGGTACCCCGGCGAGACAGGGGATTGGGGAAAGCCCAACAAGCCGCCCTTAAAAAATCAACGTTACAAATAATACAGAAGTTAATACGGACCGGAACAATCGGCAAAGACCTAGGCGACGAATTAAGGACTACGATTGGAAACTCGGAACATGGAACTGCAAATCGCTCTGCTGCGATATGATAATCTATGACGAACTTCAACCGCGTAACTTCGAAGTCGTAGCACTGCAGAAGGTTTGCTGGACAGGACAGAAGGTATGGAAAAGCGGGCATCGCGCGGCTACTTTCTACCAGAGCTGTGGTACCACAAACGAGCTGGGCACCGGCTTTGTAGTGCTGGGAAAAATGCGTCAACGCGTGATTGGATGGTTTCCGATCAACGCTAGAATGTGCAAGCTGAGGATCAAGGGTCGGTTCTTCAACTACAGCATTATCAACGTACACTGTCCACACGACGGGAGACCCGATGACGAAAAAGAAGCGTTCTTCGCGCAGCTAGAGCAAGTGTATGATGGCTGCCCATAGCGGGACGTAAAAATCGTCATTGGTGGCATGAACGCTCAGGTAGGACGGGATGCCTCCGGGATGTACAGACCGGTAATAGGGCCTAACAACCTGCATACCGTATCGAACGATAATGGCCAACGATGCGTGAACTTTGCGGCCTCCCGTGGTTTGGTAGTTCGAAGTACCTTCTTCCCCCGTAAAGACATCCACAAAGCCACTTGGAGATCACCTGACCAACGAACAGAGAATCAAATCGACCATGTTCTAATCGACGGGAAATTCTTCTCTGATATCATCAACGTTCGCACCTACCGCAGTGCGAATATAGACTCGGACCACTACTTAGTTGCAGTATGTATGCGCTCAAAACTCTCGACGGTGTACAACCGTGTACAACCGGAGTTGCCCAGGAATACGCGCAACCTCTAGAAGCAGCCCTACAAACGGAAGAGCAGCTTGGCGCTGCTACTCTTGAGGATGGCTGAAGAAATATTCGAACCGCCATTGGTAGCACTGCATTAGTGACACTAGGTACTTCTGCACCGAATCGGAAAAATGACTGGTTTGATGGCGAATGCAAGCAGTTAGTAGAGGAAAAGAATGCAGCACGGACGAGAATGCTGCAACACCGTACGAGAGCGAATGTGGAACGGTATAGACAGGCACGGAACAGACAAAATTCTATTCTTCGAAGGAAAAAGCGCCAGAGGAAAGATCGAGACCGCGAAAAAATGGAAGCACTGTACCGTGCTAACGACACACGCAAATTCTATGAGAAGTTGAACAGCTCGCGCAAAGGTTGATCAAAGCAACGATGGATCGAGTGATGTGTGTTGTCCTAGTATCAGGGACGCTCTCGAGTCCCTACGAATCTCGGAGAGGGTTACGACAAGGTGATGGATTGTCGTGTTTGTTGTTTAACATTGCACTGGAAGGTGTGATTCGAAGAGCTGGGATAGACACGAGTGGCACGATCTTCAGGAAGTCTGTCCAACTATTTGGCTTCGCTGACGACGTTGATATCGTAGCACGTAATTGAGACGATGGCGGAAACATCAGACTTAAGGCTGAAGCTGGTAGGATTGAGCTTGTGATTAATGCGTCGAAAACAAAATACATGAAGGGAAGAGGCTCACGAGAAGACAATGTTAGCCTCCTAGCACGAGTTCAGATCGACGGTGATGAAATCGAGGTAGTAGACGAATTCGTGTATCTGGGCTCATTGGTGACCGCCGATAACGACACCAGCAGAGAAATAAAAGGGCGCATTATGGCTGGCAATCGTGCCTACTTTGGACTCCGAAGGACGCTAAGATCGAACAAAGTTCGCCGAACCACAAAGTTGACCATCTACAAGACATTAATTAGACCGGTAGTTCTCTATGGCCACGAAACATAGGCATTGTTAGTGGAGGACCAACGCGCCCTTGGAGTCTTTGAACGGAAGGTGCTGCGTACCATCTACGGTGGAGTGCAGATGGAAGACGGAGAGTGGAGGAGGCGAATGAACCACGAATTGCACCAGTTGCTGGGAGAACCTCCCACCGTACACATCGCAACTTCTGTGTACAGCAGAGGCCACGCCGGCCTTAGTCTGATTGGTAAGGTAAGTAAGTCTGGCAGTAACCTGAATTTTCATCTGTAATAAAGCCTGTCCACGATAAATTTTGGACACCAAAATAATAGCAGTTAAAAGAGATTTACGCATATTTCACCAAACAGATTGTTTATTTAACAATAAAAGAGTTATATCTACATTAGAAACAGTTGTTAAAACAGATGTTAATCCTTCCTTCTATAAAATTATCGAATTTTCTGAGGTACACCCGCCATCAGGTTCCGTACGGTATCCTCAGATACGCCCAGAGTGACGATCTTCCATCTTCTCTTAAAATCATTGGTACCATTTGCTTTCATCTCGGTTTCGAAGAGTTTCCGCTTAACTAGAGCCCAGTTCTTCTCTATTGGGAGATGTTCTGGACAGCATGGTGGATTGGCTGTTTTTGGCACGTAGTTGACACATTGTCCCTTATACCATTCCAGGAAGGATTTCGCATAGTTACAAGAGACCAAATCATGCCAAAACAGAGCTGGAGAGTCGTGGCTTCTGATAAACGGTAGCAACCGCTTTGCAGACATTCTTTCTTGTACACATCCTTATTGATTGTCCCGGTAGAGACGAAGCTTTTAGATTTTCGACCACAACTACAATGGAAATTTGGACACCTTTTTTGTTCGAGAATGCTTGGCAACGATATTCCATTTCATTGCGGTATAAAAAGCTAGACCCGGAAGCTGTTTGAAGTCTTCGAGTACGTATGTTTCGTCGTCCATTATGATACAAGAAAATGTTTGCAAAAAAATGGTGTAAAGCACGACTTTTTGCAGTGAATTTTTGCTTGTCATCACGGTTGGACACCTTTTTCACTTTGTACGCTTTCAATCCTTGCCTCTGCTTCACTTTTTAACGCATGATTTTGACTCCCCATTTTTGCGAGCCACATTTCACACAAAGAGATTGGAATTTTTCTCAATAATGGCTACCACCTTCTTGTCCATTAGTCCATTTGGGAGCATACTTTTCGATTTGTTCCACTTCCAACCTTCCGATCCACAGTCAAGCGCTGGGACATTTTGATAGCTTTAGTCGCTTGGCAAGATCGCGTACCGATAAATTCAGATTTTGCTGCGTTCGGAAAAAATGCGTTTGCGAATTTCCACTTGATTCGATGCCATTTTACTGAAAGTAATGAGAATGTTAACACGTTATACCACACACTAAACCGGAGAGTTTCAACTGTCATATAAGTGAAACGTTTCAGCAATCCGTGAAATAATTGAAAAATATACACTGAAAGAAAGTGTCCGAAATTGAACGTGGACAGGCTTTAAATCCATAATTTTCATTCATTCACCACTCACAAAGCTACAGACACCGCTTACGATTAAACCATAAGACGACCTTTTGATTTCCATAAACAATGCTCAAATTTAAGAATCTACACTTTGATTTTTGGATGTACGGGCCATTTTTATATCAATGGACGTGTTTTGTTTTTGCTGCGTCGTTTTCGCGAAAAAAATCAAACAATAATTCGTAATTTAACTTTAACTAACAGTGAAATCATAAAATATCCGCGTGCTTTGGGAAACCTGTAGTGAATACAATCGATTCCCACCCGAAATGTGTGAGTGCCGGTAGTATTTCCACATTTTGTGGTTTTTTGTGCTGCGCCCCCGCACCCGGAAGAGGAGTTACATCAGCTTAGTTTTGCTTATTAGAGGTAGTATTGAGACATCCGGACATACATTATTAGGTTTGAGCGTTTATCCGCTTTGTCGCGAGTGAATCGATGATTATTAGCAGTTTTGAAGTTCGATATAGAGTGGCCTCGTAGCGGGCATTTGATTATTGGCAGAGTGTGGAGTGCAAGAAAAGAAGACCAGTGCGTGTAGAAAACGACCATTTGCTTATCAGAAGCAGCAAACGAAGACAATGCGCGTGCGGGAAAGGCTGTCACATAATTTCAGATGCGTTCACCATGTGGTGTACAGAGTTTTCTTATGCAGGTTACATATATAACGGGCGGTTTGGCCACGTTAATTTTTGCGCTTATTTTGTCGGGAGTGCATGAAATTAATTACGAGGCAACGTCGAGAACTTTTATGTTTACGAATGAACAAGAGAGTGTAACGAAGGAAGTGGCAATTGGTGAGATGTATCTGACTATATATTGTGAATCACTAAATACGCGTCAATCAAGCATGGCACATACGCTTGATTGAAAGTTTCAGTATGTCACTACTGGAGCAGGGCTTATTGTGTACAAAGAT
Source organism: Aedes japonicus (assembly GCA_034211315.2). Lineage (NCBI taxonomy): Eukaryota > Metazoa > Arthropoda > Insecta > Diptera > Culicidae > Aedes > Aedes japonicus. Next base: position 9,158 of record JASCZW010000858.1, on the reverse strand, counting down.
AGCTTCGGAATGCTTGCGTTCTTGAAATGGGCTATTGGAGTCGCGGTAGAGCTGTCACCTTCTAATCCCCGGATTTAAGCTTTTTGCAACTGTAAACAGCAAATATGAAACAGTTGCAGGAAGATTCTATCCATAATACCGCTGCCAGACAGTGGGAATTAGATTGTAAACACACACACACACGGGCCATTTTTATATCAATATACTATAGATCATAATTAAATTCATGAACATGGGCTAAACTATGGAAATCAAGTCTGTAACTTCTAAAGTAATGACGAAAAATTATGAGTTACAGATGAAAGTTCATCTTTATTGAAATAACGTATCTTTAAATTGTACATCTGATGTAGACGTTTAAGTTCATTAGAGACGGCATCAGGACCGTAAGCACTTAAGCGTAATAACGTGATCTTCATGACCTCGCTTTATTTATACCGGTTGTTTCCCTCATTTTCCCTCGTCTAACCTACAAGATTTTCAACATGTTATCATTGACCCTCGGTCTACAGGCCTGCTTGAAAATTGTGACTGAAATCAAAGACATGTATAATGATGGTTATATCGGGGGACATACCCGGACATGCTTTGGGTATCTCAGGGAAAGTAACCAGTTTTGGGCCAAAACCTAGTATATGGCACTTCAAGTCTCATGAAAATTCAATAATGGTTATTATATGTGTTCACCTGTTCAACTAGGATCGAATCATCATCGAACGAGTAACAGCCGACCAATCAGCGTGCGCCTTTTATGCGCACTATGCGAAATCCCTGTGCTCACTGGCTGGCCAATCAATAACATAACCTGTATTTTTTTACTGGTATAATATTGTATAAAAGAATCCAGACCGAAGAGTTGAAGCTGTGAATTGAAGCTGTGCGGAGCTCATTCCAGTTCGTTCAAGCGACACGTACGGACGTGTTTTTCGCTCTCTCGGTTCGAAGTTTTGTTTCTCGTGTTTCCCTCTCGTTCGCTTTCTCGCGATTGCGCGCCCGGCTCGTGATATTTCGCCAGCTCTTGCCAACTTGCTAGCGTTGGCAAGCCAAAGGGAAACATTGCCAGCGTGTGCAACCTTTTCCGCTCGACCTATTGCCGTCGCAATGGGTCGTAAAAACCAACACGTGGTGACAACCACGCCGGCGGCATCAGCTCCCGCAAGCACACCGAGCTGCTCCAAGCGGCAACGGCATGACGACGCCGACACATCGGATCCAAACGCCCGTTTACTAGCGAGCAATCGTTTTGCTGCGCTCCCGGTACAGGAGGTACCGAAGAAGGTGAGAATCCCGCCGCTTTTCACCACGTCGAAGAACATTGCTGCGCTCAAGACGGAGCTTGCAGCAATTAAACTAACTCCGATGTTTAAGCTGTGCAGTACGGGCATAAAAATAATGTGCTCGACTGAAGCTGAGTACCGTGCTGCTGGCGCTCATCTGATCGCCAAGCAACACGAGTTTTTTACGCATGATGTTTCCGGAAACAAGCCAATGAAGGTGATTCTGCGTGGCCTCCCAGATTACACTCCGGAATACGTCTTTGCCGAGCTGCAGGCGGTGTCATTGAAACCTTTGAAGGTGTTCGCCATCAGACGTCAGCAGCAAGGAAACCACCGGGACCAACTGTATCTGGTCAATTTAGAGAAGGGTTCCGTCACGATCGACGATCTCAAGAAAATACGGGCCATCTCCAACATCCTCATCGAGTGGGACCGGTACCGCCCAAAACAACATGACGTGACACAGTGCGGTAAGTGTCTGGCGTTTGGTCATGGGACCCGAAACTGCCACATGAAGCCCCGGTGTGGAAAGAGCGCACACCACCATGGATTGTGCCCCGATGGATGAAGGTGCCTTATCCAAGTGCGCCAACTGTGGTGCTAACCACGAAGGCAGCAACCGAGCCTGTCCCAAACGAGCGGAGTATTTGGCCATCCGCAAGCAGGCGTCAACCAAGTCTTGGCATGGTCAACGCCGCCCCCCACCTCGAATGGACGAGGAGAACTTCCCGGCGCTCCGGTACCAAGTGCCGAATCTACCACCAGTTCCATTGAACCATCGCCAAGCAAACCGCCCGCCACCATCCGTTCAGCAACGATTCGCGGCTGCCGCCGCCGCCCCCAACCCAGCTCCTCCTCCAGGCTGGGGCAATTCGAATCGCAGTACCTCCACGCAACCACACGTCGATGGACAGCTCTACGACACGGAACAAATGGTCGAGTTCGTTCAAGAGCTCTACCGCCAACTACGTTCCTGCCGCTCCAAGGAGGAACAGCTCAAAGCCGCCACATCCGTGACGATGAAGTTCCTGTGCAAGCATGGACCATAAACGCACCATCAGCATCGTTAATTGGAATGCTTGTTCCATCCGGAACAAAACGACTGAGCTCGGTGACTTCCTTAACAGGAAGGCCATCGACATCGCCATCGTCACCGAGACACATCTCAAGCCGGATCTGAATATTTTCATCCCTGGATATCGGATTGTACGACTTGATAGTAGCGGCTCTACTGGAGGAGGAGTTGCGATCGCCCTGCGCTACAACATCAACTGCCAACTACTTCCGAGCTTCCAGCTGCAGTCCATCGAAGCCATCGGAGTCGAGATCGAAACTGCTGTCGGCCCAATCACCATCATCGCGGCTTATTGTGCCAAGCAAGCCAGCACCGCTAACGGAACAACAACGGTCCTTCGGAACGACATTCGCAAGCTCACTCGGAGGCAGGGACAATTTATCATCGCCGGCGACCTAAACGCGAAACACGAAACCTGGGGGAACACCCGGCGAAACCGGAACGGAATAATTCTGCAGGAAGACCTGGAAGAGGGACATTACACCGTCCTGGGCCCGGATACTCCCACCCGGTTGAGCAGATCCGGGGTCCATTCAACAATCGACATCTTCCTCACCAACATGGGAAACAACATCGCCCAGCCGATCGCACACCAGGAGCTCAGCTCGGACCACTATCCGGTGGTGGCCGAAGTTGGCTCCTCGGTCAACCGGCATCGTATTACCAGACGGAACTACCATCGCGCCAGTTGGGAGAGGTTCCGACAACACGTTGACGACAACATCGATTTCGATATGCACCTTGAGACGGTTGATGACATCGAACGGCAGCTGCAGAGCATCGAGCAAGCGATCTCCGAGGCCCGGGATCAACATGTACCGGTAATAGATCAGGTGAGTGACTCTGTACCCATTGATAGACCCACCAAAGAACTGATTCAATTGCGCAACGCTACCCGACGGCAATACCAGCGAACTGGTTTGCCTACTTTAAAAAGTCATTGCAATCGGATGACTAAAATTATTAAGGCCAGAATGGTGGACCTCAGAAACAACAATTTTTCCGACAAGATCCGCTCTCTCCCAGATTGTGCAAAGCCGTTCTGGAAGTTGACAAAAATCTTAAAAACTAAGCCAAGACCCATTCCACCGTTGATCCCACTTGACAGCAATCGCTCCACGGATCGCTTAATTACTCCTGCAGAGAAGGCTGTTGAGATAGGTCAACACTTCGTCAGCTCCCACAATCTTGGACTAAACATCGTCAGTCCACACGACGCTGCCGTTAGCGAGCTTGTAAACAATATCCATCAAAGTCCCAATGACTTCTCGGAAGAGTTGGAAATCTCAGCTGACGAATTGTTGACCTATATCAAAGCGTCTAAGAACATGAAGGCGCCAGGTTTCGACAACATCTTGAACTTGGAGCTCAAGCAATTGAGCCCCCAGTTCTACAACCATCCGGCGATGGTTCTCAACCAATGCCTGCGACTTAGCCACTTCCCCTCGTGCTGGAAGTCAGCTAAAGTCATACCCATCCGGAAACCTGGGAAAGATCCTTCGTGTCCCAAAAGCTATAGACCAATCAGCCTTCTCTCAGGAGTATCCAAGCTGTTTGAGAAAGCAATCCACCGTCGGCTTCTTTCATCTGCCGACGAGCTTAACATCTTGCTCGACGAACAATTTGGCTTCCGACGTGGTCGGTCGACAATTCACCAACTTAATCGAGTCAGTAACATCCTCAGACGGAACAAGTATGTTTCGAAATCATCTGCCATGGCACTTCTCGACATCGAGAAGGCCTTTGATAACGTGTGGCACGATGGCTTGGTGTACAAGCTAAAACGCTAAAATCTTCCTATCTTCCTGGTGAAGATAATTAAAAATTATTTATCGGACAGAACATTCCGTGTTTCGCTGCAAGGTGCAGTTTCAGATGCACAGGAGATTTCCGCAGGTGTTCCGCAGGGAAGTATACTAGGTCCACTTCTGTTCAACCTATTCACCTCGGAAATATCCCCGCTCCCTGAAAATGGATCTCTGTCGTTGTTCGCCGATGATACCGCAGTCGTCCACAATGGTAGGGTAATAAAAGCGCTTACAGCGAAACTGCAGCGAAGCCTGAATGTTCTGTCTGAATACTTCACCGAATGGAAGATCTGTATCAATGCGGCGAAGACCCAGGTCATCCTATTTCCACACTCCAACTCTCCCAGACTTGTTCCGCCTGAGGATTGTAAAATCAGCCTAAACAGCACAACGGTGGAATGGGCCAAATCAGCTGTCTATCTTGGCGTCACCATAGACAGCAAGCTTATTTTCAGGGAACAGGTTGACAAAACGGTCACAAAGTGTAACGTTCTGTTGAAGCTACTGTACCCATTGATCAACAGAAGGTCTACATTATCCCTAAAAAACAAGCTTGCTGTCTACAAGCAAATCATACTTCCAGTCATCGAGTACGGCATGCCAATCTGGGAGAGCTGCGCAAAAACACATCACCTGAAACTTCAGCGTGTCCTAAATAAGTTCCTCAGGATGATCCTGAACACCCCTCCGAGGACAAGAACATCTGAGGTCCACCGTCTGGCCGAGATAAAAATGCTCGACGATCGCTTTAGTGAGTCTATCAATCGATACAGGGCACGCTGCCTCACATCGGATCACCAGATCATCCGGAATCTGGTTCCCCACCCCTAGGATTTTCAAATTGTAGTTTTAGTTGTAGATTAGGTAGGTTATCAAATTTAAACAAACAATGCCCCAAGGGCTGAACAGAAAATTTAATGTAAAACACATAACACTTTAAACACACCTAACACATAAAATTAAACAAAGCTGAAGAGCCCTATGGGCTAAACACTTAAAATGTAAACATTAGTATGTAAGACAAACAAATGGAAATATAAAACATGTTAAGTAAAAGAGTTCGTAGGTCAGTTTACATCCATGCATAAAAAAAACGAAATGGGAAATCAAAGAACGTGTTTTTCTTTACTGAAGTCTCATAAAAGAGGTAATCATCCCATAACTGTAAGATAGCTGATTCCTGTTTTACTTCTGCTACTGTTGCTACTGTCTCATTTGACAGTGCTACTTGCTTTCTTTAGAAAGATTTTTTTTTAAAGAACTCATGTTTTTGCAGGACAGGACAAAGCAAGGGTGGTCGTTTCGTTTCATCCCTGGATCGGTGTTTTTTTTTTTCGAAAATATAGATTCCGGAGCGACAGCAGCATTGGGCCTCGTCGCTGGATTATCGTCGCTTCAACCTTCTAACCTCGCTGTTGACATGGTGACTATGTCCATCAATATCAAATGCTCAAAACAACATTGGGTACATCCGGACATTCCACGGGTAATGAGCCATTCTGTGAATTGTACCCAAACCCATAATGTGACAGCGCAAATCACATGAAAAATTGAAGAAAAGCAGAATGGTGGTTGTTAGATTTCATACTTTTTAAAATTTCATGTTTAAAATGTTAGGTCATTTATCGAGGTAAATATTTCTCTCCCGTTTTCGCACGAACGATATGGCCGAGCACTTGGACACGTTTAGTGCCATCCTGTTGAGCCGGCACCAATCGTCGAATGCTGCTAACTGATGTTGCAGAAAATGAGCGTCATGCTGGCTATTTATTACGTAGTAGAGCTTCAGGTCATCCGCATATGAGAGCTTGAAGCATTTGAGGATTATGTTCACGTCATTCACACACAGCAGAAAAAGGAATGGCCCCAAGTGACTGCTTTGAGGAACTCCAGATGTAACGGGGAAAGCTGGTGAAACGTAGTACAGACGAGGACCTGCTAGTCAGGTAGGAACGAATCCAAACAAGAAGTTTATCGTGAATGCCCATTGTGTCGTATTTCGCAATGACAATCTCACGGTTTACCTTATCAAAAGCAGCGGAGAGGTCGGTGTACAGGGTGTGGCAAAAAATAATGCGAAAATTTGTTCTATTTCTTTCAAATTCCATTTTCAACTTATTCAAGCAATAATATCGACATTTTCGAGTGCAATTATCTTTATAAAGTCCTTTTAAACAAACAAATTTATTCAATGTATCCTCCATTTTTATTGATAACATCCTCGAACCGACGCGGGAAGCCAGAGCATGCCTTTCGGACGTAGTCCTCCGAAATTGACTGCCATGTGCGTGTTATGGTTGACTTCAGGGTTTTCACACTAAGGTGTAATATTTTGCAGGCTCGTGCTTCAACATATGCCCAAATCGAATAATCCAACGGATTAAGATCTGGACTGCTAGGGGCCACAAATCCTTCGGCCAAAACTTCATGTTATCGTTCAACCATTGTTGGGTTCGATTGGACGTATGACACGGCGCTCCATCCTGCTGTAGGACAACGTTTTGGTCCTCGGAGAAGTTGGCCTTCACCCAGGGAAGCACTTGGTCCTTTAAAATACCGATATACACTTCGGTATTGATTTTAACTCCAGCATCAATGAAAACAGGCGGCATTTTCAAACCGTTGGACGCCACCAAGCCAAACATCATGACACCAGCCGGATGTTTGGTTTGAAATTTGAATTTCACTTTTTCCGGAGCGTTCTCCATTTTCTGGGGTGAAATGAACCGGTCCGTGTGGCTGTTGGCCACAGCATCGATGCTGAAAAGCTTTTCGTCGGAGAACAGGATAATCATTTTTTCCTTCTTCAACAAGGAAAGCAATCTCTTGGAACGAGTCACTCGTAGTTCCTTGACCCGGTCCGTAATCAAGTGGCGTTTCACTCTGGCTCTGGAAGATGCATGCAGGTCTTCTTTGATGATTCTCGCATGGATTCCTCCGAAATATTGGCTTCCTTTGCAAGTTTGCAAAGCGCGGACGTCCGCTTCCCGGCTTCCGCTGCTTAGGACGATCCTACAGGGACTTTTTTATGCGGTAAACTGTTGCCAAATGGCACCCTACCACCTTGGTATCTCTTTCGTCTTCTTCTGGGCGAGCAACAAACTGGTGATCACTTCTTTCGTGAACATTTTGACGAATTTGCAATAAGACAAATAGAATGTTTGGATGCAGCACTTGAAAGTAAACATAAACAAGTATACTTTCGACAGAAATTAATCACTAGCTACACAAATTAACCCAATACTCAAGTTTGAACATTTTCGCATTATTTTCTGCCGCACCCTGTACATGACGTCTACTTGATGGCCAAGTTCAATATCCCGAATAATAAACGAAGTAAAGGCAGTTAGATTGGTCGTTCTGGATCACTTGGGCATAAATCCGTGTTGATCCTGCGAAATGATATGCGAGCAGTCCTGAACCAGCATTTCCAGAGTAATTAGTTCGAAGAGTTTAGAGATGCCACTTAGAGCAGCTATTCCGTGGTAATTAGCGACAGTTCGTTTACATCCTTTTTTGTGAATAGGGAAAACGAAAGATTCCTTCCAACAGTCAGGGAAAACAATGTCAAATTGAAAATTTTGGCTAAAGGCGTCGCAAGAGTATTTAGGCAGCGTTTCAGGATCAGTGCGGGAATGCTATCAAGACCAGTTCCAGTAGACGATTTAAAGTCGACAGCTCAAAGAAAAACGCCACACATAGTTGAGGCAGCGAAATTTGCATCCCCTTTACCGAGCGTCTCATGCCAGTCCACTCCAGCAAGGAAGATATCCATCCCCCCGAAGTCAACTTTGTTGAAGTCGTAGTAGACATAGCTCGCATAGGGTTGAACTCCTGCTTAACGACGAAAAGTTGGATGATGCCTACAATTTTTGACAAGCGCTTGGAGAATGGAACAGCTCCGTCCCAATTTTCCACAGATAAAACAAAGATCAAGTAAACGGTTCTTTGCATTTAAAATGCCATTCACTTGTCGGAGTCTTGCAGTGGAGTATGCGTCTAGCAAACTAAGCGATGCTTGTCTGAACGACGAACGACGAATAATCGGGAAACCATCACATAGATCACGCAAATAAAAAGGGTACAACGTTGTGTGTATATTGCGACCCCCAGATGCTCAACTTGTCGAGTTTTCAGGAGATCTCAGTATAAAAGATTTAAAACTGGAGCGAATGGACAATAAAATCCCTTAACCGGAGTTCTTGTTGCTGTTCAGAATAAATCGATATAAACCGTAAAATATATTTTAGAAATTTCGTTTTGGTCCAACGCCAAGAAAATTAAAGCCAAATGTATATATCAAAGTTTTATTGATTTAAAAAGAGTGTATTTTTTTTTTCTTAGAAGTACAGTTTTATCTTAAAAGTATTATTTTTCCCTAAAAATACAATATTATCTATTGTTTGATTCGGTTCAGTGATTCAATATAAATAATCATTAAAAAAAACAAAAAATCGTATTTTTGGACCAGTTTATTTTAAAGTTGGTCGCCATAATGACGAAATAAACAACAAAAAGGAATAAAACTAATATATATTACAAAATTTTGAAATTTTTCAGCCCTTTTCTCATCGAATTGCTGAAATGAATGTTTTCGAAGACTGATAATGTGACACTAAGCTTATTGTGATGACCGATAGCATAAAACTCTTTCACCGAAAGAAATTTTCCTAAATAAGTTCACATCCAACACTCTGAAAGTGTGTCAGCATGTTGAATGTTCCAGTGCCTGAATACAACAGCGCCTTAAAAAGCATGCAGTGCAACCATCTGTAACGCCACAATTGCATCCTCATCGTCGCAGAGTGTTCCGTTAAAATAAATCCGCGCACGTGCCAGAAATACACCAAATTTGCACAAATCACCTCTTAGTAGTAGATAGATATAATGCCGCAACGCAAGGCATTCTTCTCACCGCATGATATCGCGATTTTTCACGGACTTCGGACACTATATCGGGCAGCGTGGATCTCTCGTTACATCAGTTTTTTAACGTAG